>QKQZ01003382.1:0-11547 GCA_003595255.1 Solenopsis fugax | reverse complement strand
ACATAATTTTTTCATGTGCATTTATTATAAAAAGTTATTATTTTTTAAATCAAATAACTTTTTGAAGAACTCAATTTGTGCATGACTAATTTTCGATAATTAAGTTATACTGCATTTTTCAAAAAAAAAGAAACATAAGCCAAACCGGGTGTGTGTGCTAATATTATTAATAATGATCAATAATACATATTCACAGACATGTCATTAGATTATATTTAGTGTTTCATTACGTACAGAATATCGTTATAATTGCTGTATCTTTTAAATTATCTAAATATAAATTTAACTGTTGGAAAAATTAAAATTAAAATTGAACTTCGGCCCATTAAGATTGGTATTCCGTCAAGTCAGTTTTCAAAAATATTTTTCAAATAGTCGGTGCCAAAACATACTGTCATCTTACTCGAAAAGACAGTATATTCACAGCAAAGTTTATTCCACAATAAGATGACAATATGTTTTCGCACTGACTATTTAAAGATACTATTATAGCCCGACTAAACGGCCAATTTTAATGTATTCCGAAGTTTATTTCAGGGTAAGACAACAGTACGTTTTCACATCATTTAGACATATTAAAAATAGAAGCCGGAATTGACAGAACATCAATTTTAATGCGATCCAAGCTTCAATAGTAATTTCAATTTTCATAATAATTAAATTATCATTTATAATAGAATTATAATGATGCTCTAAACGTAACGATACAGTAGCGATGATCTAACAACAATGTCAAAATATTTGACTATGTATTGTTTATCATTATTATTTAATAATATTAGCATGTATCCCTCAATTTACACATAAGCTCTTTTTTTTAATTGTATTTAAATTTAAGAAGCCATTGTTAAATATTTAAGATACTTTTAAACTCTATATTTTATTTGTGCCAAACTGAAGAAATATTTGTTTTATAAGGTTGAAGGTATGTTAATAAATTTTTATAGATTTTTTTAATCATTTTAAATAAATGAAATAGTGGTTGGGCTCGAGATATCAATGACAACAACAAAAAATTTTTACATGCTGTCTTAAGTTAATTTTATTTATCTTTTGTTATTAATGCAATTAAATCGCCATGATTCTTAAGAAGATGCTAAAGTACCGCGAATTATCGACATTTACAGCTACTAAATTTCTTCGAATTGGCGTTACAGAATCACAAAAACTTTTTATAGAATTGAAATACGCGTAAAAAGAAAGGATGCTTAGGTAAATTTTACAAGAAAATCGAATAGAAAGTTAATAAATCATTAAAAATTTACTTGTATAGCCGTCACCTGAGATTAACTTTACCTTAGTACAGAAGTTGTGTAGCTCGCACATATAAAATGAGAGTAGAGCACCCTTCAGAAAACACGCACGAATAACACTGACCGTGTGAAATTACGACTAAACGCATAACAAAAAAGATCAACTAATGTGCTTTTACCGCGTGCATATTTCGCTCAGCGAAGCTGAACTGTCATAAACAGAGCAGTGATGGTGTGCAAAAGTAATTGATAGGTCTTTTCGCTCATGGTACTATAATCGAAAAACAAAGACAGAACTATGCGTTGGACAAAGAGCGTTAGCTTGGCTTTGTTAGCATTCCCCCTTTCCCTTCTGCAGAAAAAATAATTTGCAGTACCGACGTTGAGAAAATTCTTTTGTTACTTTAGCATCCCCTCTTAAAGCCGTACCTGCGATATTGCTTTATATTCGGATATACGCATGTACACATACTTTCCTAACCCTGCTTACATATATCACACATGATACTCGGACATTACACGTAAACACGGCACCTAGACCTCGTTTTGGCAGATACAATAGGTCTTCAAATTCGCAGTTTTCTCTATAGCTTTTAATCTGTCAAATACCTCTTAATATCTTTTCGAATCTTTTGTAGGATAATGTTTTATGTTCTTTTATATTTCCGAATTAAGTTAAAATTATATAAATTTTTTCTAATAATTATTGTATTGACAAAAAATTCACACAAATAGGCATTTAACGACGGCAGTAGGTATATTATAAAATTTATTTCTTTTAATAATCAACTTTCAATATATAAAGAAGCAATTATTGCCAATATATAATACAAACTTTGTGCAAAGAAACGTAACATTGTCAACCATTACTATATTTCTGTAGCTCAATATATTTCTTCCTCTCTGTATGTGATTCATAATATTGAATGCGCATTATTAGAAAAGCGATGATAATCCAAACGAACTGAGAAATTACTTTTTATTATTTAACTGCTTTAGAACAATATTATTTGCAATTCTTCGTAAATTATAATGCAATAAATAAATATATACTCACACGACTGAACACAGCATTCTTTATTTCGAAGAAATTGCAGGCTGTAAATACTACACGATTTTGTTGCAGCTGAATTGAAAAGTCATTGACTTCATTTCTAATACAGTTTCCATTCACGTTTTCGCAATTCAGTAAAAATGCGTATATTATTTTTTCGGTCCTTTCGGATTCTTCACGCGTAAGTGTGCAAATCCAGCATATCAGACCAAATTGTATGACATACAGAATAAAAATAATAATGAGCACAATTAATCCGAAAAAATTTAATCGAACCAAGTAAAATTGCATTAGTTGGGTCACGACAATGGTATAGTAGTTCGCCGAACAAAAAAGGAGTTGAAGGCCGTAAACATCATTTACCATGATGATGAGAACACAAATATCTGGAAAACAGAACTTTCGATTTAACTGCGTCCCAATATAATCGCAATTTTTTTCATACTTAGATTGTATTACATTATATCTTGAGCCAAATAAATTTACGCTATCGAAATACAAAATATAATATTAGCGGAAACATATTATTATGCAATTTTCTGATGTGTCTAATCTTGTGCGCGATCCATGATGCATCAGATAACGCATCCAACTGTTCGAGCAAATTATTTATCGTTTAGAATCTGTAATATAGCACATAAACAACAACGTAGAAGACGAAGCTGTTGATCAACGATTGGGCTAACATGTAGAAAAACAACAAATCGAATGTGGAAATGTAGCCTGGATATGAAAAGTAACACGATCAGAGACAGAGGACAGCAAGCAAACGTTACGAAAATCGCTAGCGCCTCGATTTTTTTTATTGGCTAGTCGCTCATAGATATTTCCCTCCTGATCTTCTGATCGAGCTCCTTCATTCGGTCGATCAGCTCCGGCCATTTGTCGTACTGTCTGATCCCGTGGTAAATGTAATAATACTCCGATACGTAGCAAATTATCCAGTTCATATAAAACATGAAAAAAATGACTCTCTCGCTGCAGGATAAATATTGTTGATGGTGATTGGACCATACGCCACAGTAATGGAGCACACGATCAAGTGAAGAATACGTATAATTATCGTTACAATCTTGGGACACTTGCGCGGACGTGCAATGCCGACGTCCATGAGCCAGAATGTATATGATATTGGACGTAAGATTTGTTCTATCGAGGCGAATTGTCTTCAACTTTCACAGGGATATTTTCCTCTATTTTTGCCTTGTATCTTTTTGTTAATCAATGTGTTTTGCAAGAGAGTATGCCTACTGGTTATATTAAAGCTCCTCGCAACACAGAACTGACTGAAATCTTTTTCTAGATTATCTCGAAATAGCACAAAAAATCCCATCCAAATGTGTTTCCGCATGCGATTACATAATATCGACTCACGTGCGTAGTATGTTATGATAGTGATACTGTCAATGTCTCACTGCAAATGCTTTAAAGCATTTCGAATGCTGTCAATCAATTTCTCAAAGTATTTCAGCAGTAAATATGTCTTCATATAAATAGATCATACATTTCACTACCAGCTCGCTATTATCGAAGTAGTGTAATTGTAGTGTTTTGCAGTTCAAATTTACAATCGTGGCAAGCTCATGCAGTTGCATCTATTGAAAAAGTTGTATACACCTTTGTACGTTGTTTGTACGTGTACAGACTCGTAATAAAAAATTACATTGCAAATTACATAATGCATACGTGACATAATGTTTCAGTTTTCTCTATTTTTATATTATCAGATTTGTATATATTTTAATATATGTATTTACGCTCGTTTTCAGATACATTTATAAAGGCTTATAAATAATAGCAAATTTTAATTAAAAAATATTGAATTTTTTTACATTAATCTTTGTCTAATCAATGATCAAGAACAATGACTGGTGATTACTTTAGGACAATATAAATATTGCTCTAACACTGTAAATTCGAAGAAAATTTTACAAGAATTTTATTTGTCATTATATACTGTGAGTTGTATATTCTTTCTGTTTTTTAACTTTGACTTTTATTTGCGTATTGATTTTCAAAGAGAGGAATATTTTTTGTTAGATTAAATTATTTAAAAAAATTTTTCAGGAATAAAGATTTAGAAATAAAAATAAATATATCGTTTTTATATCCTCAACTTTTTGCTCAACAACAATGTTATTTAAAAATTTATCTTATATAAAACCATATGTAATTTTATTATTTATCTATATAATAAAACATATAAAAGAAATGCAGCGTACGAGTCAGGCGCGGTTAACCATGCGCAGAGTAGTAATCAAATTAAATTATATAATTACATAAATTTTTTGAAATGTCGTATGAACGTTTCGGCTCCTCTTTCGAGCCATCTTCAGCAAAATTAACAGTAGAGTTATACAAATTGAAATTGCCGATGTTGAGGAGAAGAGCTTCCTCATTGAGAAGATGTATCAAAATTGTAAGAGTTGTTAAGCTCGAAAATCATGAACATGGCTCAGGATGTGAAAAGTAAATGAAGTGAGCCATGATGTAATCAACTTATAGAATAAGTTATGTAAACGGGAGAAAACTCACCTCAACATCAGCAATTGTCTGTTTTTTTTTTTTTATAGTAGATTCTAACGCTATAGAACGTAAAGGGTGCCATCCGAACATCACAAAAAAGATTCAAATAATTGTCACGAAAGCTGAGTAAATTGAGAATAGAACTGCGTTAAACGTAAAATTATATCGAGGAGCGATCACGTCTTGTACGTACGTAGTCAGCGTTACAGTGAGAAGGAATAGGTGCTGCAGGTCAAACCGATATTTAGAGAATATAAATATACAAGTAAAAATAAATAAAAAAAATAAGGTTAATGAAACAAATCATAAACTGCCAACAATAGATAAGTACGCGTGATGTAGGCATGCTGTATCTGATTGTAAATTAAAGCCGTTACCTTGTTGTTTTATACGTAAGATTTCAGAAATGAGCCTGCTTATTAATAGAATCTCTCATGATCAAAAATCCTTACCCCCTCCTAATCGAAGTTGTGATCATAACGTAATGTGTGATCGGTAATAACAGAAAGAGTGGAGCAATCTCTATGAATATGATTTCGATGTTCTGAAATGAGAGTTTTAACTTGTCTACTCGTCTGTCCCATGTATGACGCGTCGCAATCTTGACGAAAGATTTTGTAGACTACATTTTTACAAGAAGAAAATGGAAGAGCCTCTTTCTGAACTTGCAGTTTGATGAATTTGCAGTTTATTCAAATCATAAAGAGCTATCTTAATGTCAGAATTTCTAAAAATATTTTTGAATCTGTCAGAGATTAAAGAGAAATACGGAACCGTAAACCAAGTAATTTTTTTCACTCCTAAAGTATCGTCCGAATCTTATTTTTTAGATCTCGAAAAAAAGCATCCAAGTCGTTCACGAATAATATTAAAAATAAAGTCCAGAAGATAGTCATTGTCTAAAAGGATGCTAACAACGAATTCTAGATCCTTCTTGTGGAATTTTGGGTGGGACAAAAGAAACGCTCGATTAACAAGACCCATAACGACTCCACGTTTCTGTGAGACAGGGTGCCAAGAGTGAAAATTATCTATATAAATTCAAATTAAATCACCTTTATTCTGTCTAAGATATATTTACATGTAATTTATCTAATCATTAGTTAGATAATTCTAAGTTATCTAAGCACAACACTGTTGCTAATTAATTCTGCGAGACACGCAACGTTTCGAGCTACTTTTCTTTCTCAACGCTCGCGGACGAATGACTCTCTCAATGTCGTTGAGATTTGAATAGATGATATGGAAACACAAAACTTAATATATTAACTAATATAAGTATCCTTTGCTGACTTTTGTCTAGAAACGTCTAGAATAAAATCAAGTATCCTACAGAATTAACTTTTATTATACACATATGTATATAGTGTGAGTCCGAACGTTTTTCGGCTAGACGTTGAGATTTTACAGGAAAGTGTGTTCTGAACACAAAGCTTCCAATAAACATAGATCACAAAATACTTCCTTAAAATATTAGCGCCCAAAATTTTTAAAATCACGATTATTTTATGCATCTTTACAAATATCAGGGAAAGTAAGCATTTTTCAAAAAGTTAAATAAAGTCGGAGTCGATATAATTCGAAATAAATAATTTTTTTTTGTAATTTTTTATAATTAACAGAAAAAATAAAAAAGACAACTAAAGATGACAGTGGCAGTAGAAAATATTTTCGTCAATTGTGAAAAATTTATATATACGTTTTTACGCATAACACTCGCTCGTAATAAAAAAACATGCCAAATTACATTGTAAGATCCCGAACATACTTATATTATTTATATGAAGAAAATATAGCTAAAAGAGCAAATATAGATAAGAAATACATATTGTATGAAGATGTATAGAAAAAATATTTTCTATCTGATTATTTAACCTATTTGTTTGGTTTACATACGTAAATGTGCCACAAAATTTATCTCAAGTCCGAAAATACGCATTAAACATATGAAATAAATTTAATTATATCAATCCCTTATGATCACAGAATCCAAAAATGAAACTTTAGGGCATAATATAAGTATACAATAAAATCATCTTATATATGTACCAAATTTGCTTTTAAATAGTGTGGAAAATTGATAGATATTAATGCGTATATTTGCCGATCAATAGTTTCAAAATTTTCGTAGCGTTACTGTATCTGAGATTAACATTTGCAACTTTGATAATGTTCATTGACCGGTTTAATGAAAGCATTGGAATAAAAGCGATTGAAGTTTTTTCGGTAAGATTTGATTTGTCGCATCCTCAATCGCATTTCAAGCACGTTTCATGATTTTCACGGTTTAAAAGTGAAGTAGGCGATTACCACATTATAAGATATAGAGCCTCAAACCGGAATTTTATAAGTAAGGTCCACTGAATTTTGATAAAAAAATCTTAATTCTCGTGAATTCTCTCTGGTACTTCACGTACATTGAGAAAGACCACATTGAGTCTCTTAGAAAAGATAATATTTTTGCATAAAGAGATAAACATATACTTACTTTTTGCAATATTCGATTTTTTCTATTTGCTTCTTATTAAAAATCACTTATTTTCACATGTTCAAATAATTATACTTTTCAAAGAATTTAGAGTTTTGGAATATTTTTCAAAGCTTCATACATAACTTTTTCGTGTGTATATATCATAAAAGCTGCAATTTTTTAAGTCAAATAACTCTTTGTAACTCAATTTGTATGATTAATTTTCAGTAATTAAATTATAATACATTTTCCTAAAAAGAGGAATATATTAGCCGGATTCGGAGTATGTATTAATATTATTAATAATCATTAACAATACATATTAACACACATATTATTATTACGTTCTGATTTTATTATTAGGCCATGGTCAATGTGTGGTTATATTTAGAGTTTTGTTATAATTGCCATATCTTAAATAAAAATTTAACTGTAATAAAAGTTGAAGTTAAAAATGAACCTCATAATGCATTAAAATTGATGTTTTAGTCAGTCAGGCTTCAATAATATCTCTAAATAATCGGAGTGAAAACATACAGTTGTCTTACTCTGAAAGACAACAGTATACTCGTATTTTCACAGCGAAATTTGTTTCACAGTGACGATAGTATATTTTCACACTGTTTATTTAAAGATATTATAGAAGCTCGAATTGACAGAATAACAATTTTAAAGCGATACGAGGTTAAATTTTAATTTTAACTTTTACAACAATTAAATTATCATCTAAGGTAATTATAATGATTCTCTAATTGTAATTACAAAATAAAAATGATCTAAAAATAAAGTAGAAACATTTATCTCCATGTAATTATTGATCATTATTAAATTAATATAATATTAGCACATACACTCGGCTCAACTCGACTTATAAGCTTCTTTTCCTATGTTAAATATTTAAACTGCATTTTATTTGTTTCAAGCTGAAGACATATTTGTTCTAGAAAGTAGAAAGTATATTAACGAAAATTTTTAATAATTTTTTCTAATCACTTTAAATAGACAAAAAAATGGAACACGAAATACCCTTGACAATGATAAGAAAGCTTTTTATAGTATTTTAAGTTAATAATTATATTAATCATTGTCTAATATGTGACAAATACATCGCAACGATTCATAATGCTGAACGTGCGATATTGCTCTTAAATATATTCAAGCACGCGCACACACACGTATATTCGTAAAACACAACACACACGATCAGTTAGCCTAATACAATAAGTCTTTAAACTCACAACTCTTCCCTACAGCTTTTAAATTATCGAATATCTTTTACTATCTTTTCAGATATTTAATCAGATAATATTATATTCTTTTAGATTTCTACGCTCAGATCAAATTCTAATTATTTTTATATTATCTAAACAATTTATTCCCGTAATTACTGTAATTAACAGAAAATTCAAATGAGCAATTTATGGTGATATATAATAACTTGTGATAGAAAATATTTTTAATTTTATTCTTCCGAGAACGAACTCGAACAAATAGGACAATATCGATCTTCAGAGCGAATGCCGATCCACAGACACGACAGTAGACAGACACATTATAATATGATCTCACAATGTTAATCTCATACAGATTAATTACGAGACATTAATTTTTAGACATTCCGATTCTTTACCAAAATAATTTCATATTATTACTTAATTTTATATTATTAAGCAGCTCTTATATTTTGCATTTTCTCGTGCAGAAGATATTGCGCCTTATGATCCACAGCAACACACTTCTCTCTATATCTTATGAAGATAAACAACAGTTCAAACAGAGAGCCAAAATGAGTTTAATTATAATGTTATTAACAAACTATTTTGTTATTAAATTATAACTGATCTCTAATTACTATTCGACTTATATTTTTACCGCCTTTTGTATGTTATTTTTTTAATTACAATCCATGCATCAAAAATACTTCTAAAAATTTTAATATCAACTTACAATTTTATGGATTTCATAAGATTCAATTCTTTTAATCACCAAATTTCAATATTTAGAAAAACTATTATCGTTAATATATAATAAAACGTTATGATAAAAATCTTTTTATTACTAAACAACTATGTCACTAAATATTCCCGATAAAGCATTCAAATATTGAAGTGAATTTGGGGGTGGCGTATAAAATTGAATGAGGATAATTAGATGAGCGATGATAACTCCGATGAACTGAAAAATAAGTTTATTACAATTAATTTCTTTGACAGATACTATTTACATTGCAAAACAAAAGGAAATTTTCCGTAAATTATAATGAAATAAATAAATAAAATATTTACACTCACACCAGTGAACAAAGCATTATGTATTTCGAAGAAGTTGCAGGTTGTAAATGCTACTCGATGTTGTAGCTGAATTGCAAAATCATTGACCTCGTTTCTGACACAATCTCCGAACAGATTTTTGCAATTTAATACAAATGCGTATATATATGTTCCGGTCTTTTGTGATTCTTCACGCGCGAGTGTGCAAATCCAGCAGATTAGACCAAATTGCGCGACATACAAAATCCAAAGTATATTTTCATGTATTATCCTGAAAAGAACTTCTTCTTTCTGCAAGATGCCTATGTAGATTCTTAATAGTGTAGTCATGACCATAGTAAAGCAGTTGGCCAAACAGAGGAGGAGAGGAAGACCGTAAATATCGTTTACCATGATGACGAGAACACGAATACCTGCAGAGCAGAATTATTATAATTTTATAATTCCACTATATCCGGAAATTTGCAATTTCTTCATAGATTGTACGGCATATCGAGCCAAATAAATTTACACTATCAAATTACAATACAAAATATAATATTGGCAGAAACTTACTATTATGCAATTCTCTGACGCGTCTAATCTTAAGCGCTGTCCATGATGCATTAGAAAACTTGTTCAATTGGCCGAGTAATTTATTTATCGTTTGGAATCTGTAATATAGCACATAGACGATAATGTTGAAGACGAAACTGTTGATCAACGACTGAGCTAAAATGTAGTAAAGCAACAAGTCGGATGCCGTAATATACTCTGGATGTTCAAGATAACAACATAGGTAGTAGACGTGCACAATCACGAGCAAAGGACAGCAAGTGTAACCCGCGAGAATAGCCAGCGTTTCCGCATTTTCTACTGGTTGATCATTCATGGATATTTCCCTCCTGATCTTTTGATCGACATTCTTCATTCTGTCCATCAGCTCCGGCCATTTGTCATACTGTTTGATTCCGTGATAAACGTAGTAATATGACGACACGTAACAAATCACCCAGTTCATATAAAACATGAACGTATACACATCTTTCTGTACAGACAAAGTTGAGAAGCGAGTTATCGGACCGTATGCCACGTTAACGGAACACGCGGCTAAGTGAAAGATACGTATGATTATCGTTACAGCCTTGGGACACTTTCGCGGACGTGCAACGCCGACTCCCATGAGCCATGAGACGTATGATATTGGACGTAAGATGTGTTCTATCGAGGGCGAATTGTCTTTAACTTGCACATGGATTGTTTCCTCCATTTTCGTTTGGTATCTTCTTACTTGATTTCATCGACACGTTTTGCAAGCGAGTATGGCTACTAATTTCATTAAAGTTTCTCGCGATACAGATTTCAGTGAACCTTTTACTACCTCGAAATAGCGCGAAAATCCCCCTCCATATGTGTTTCCATTATATAATATCGAACGTGCGTAGCAGATGAGGATAGCAGTACAACTGCGTTTGGCGCGTTTCGTAATATTCACCGTTTTGGGAATGAAGGGGGTGGGAGATTGTAAGGCTGTTATAAGACCGATTGATGGTTGGCGCAGTTTTTAAAAACTGTAAATGTATTTAAGATTTATATATGAAATGATAATATCACCAGATCACAGTTGACGCTACTTATTAGTGTGCTAAAATTAATTTTTTTGTAATATAAAATATTTTTTAAATAAATATATATTAGTCAAAGGAGAATTTTTAATTTTAACCGATTAAGGCATCAAATATGCGTTTAGTCGAACAAAATCCAAGATTTGTTAAATGCAAGAGTATAATAAGAAAATAATATGTACACAGATGATTTTTACTATATACGTATTTGTAAATTGTTGCATACAATTACAAAACTTTTATTTAAAAAATTTTTCTTTGAGAATATATGTACTCAAAGAATTAAAAAAAATATATATATAAGTATATTATAAACACACTAAAAGGACTCAGTTAAAAAAAATTAAAAAAATTTATCTTAAGACAAATT
>QKQZ01003378.1:33364-45762 GCA_003595255.1 Solenopsis fugax | reverse complement strand
AGTGTGTGATATACAGGGTGTTTCAGAACCAGCGGAAAACTTTTTAAAGACAGATTATCTTCAAGAAAATCTAAAATTTGTCTTTTATGAAAATTTTAGATTTTCTTGAAGATAATCTGTCTTTAAAAAGTTTTCCGCTGGTTCCAAGGCAAGGACNATGAAAATTGGTTCCAAGGCAAGGAGAAATACAATAAATTCATGACTCTGAAAAATGAAGGCCACAATATATACAAGGAACGTCCAATATTGGTTAAAAATAGTATTCCATATGATAATCCAAAATTTGTCCTATATGCAAATAAGATCCGAAGCATAATTTTCGAAATAAAATAAATTCAAGATTTTAAAAAAAGTATTTAAAAAAAATTAAAACATATTTATTTCTCAAAAATTATGTATCTTACTTTCTTAACCGGAAAACTCATCTTTTTAGATTTTCATAAAGAATACNATACTCGACATTTCTTTCATCACCCAATATGGATTGTTTCTCGTACATTGTGACCTTCATTTTTCGGTCGAGTCATTGTTTTTGTCAAAAATTTCTCCTTGTATCCTATTTTCGAAGAAGACAATAAATCTTAGATTTTCATCAAGGATATCAATCATTAAAGTTTTCTGTCAGTTCTAAATCGCATATAATATATGTATACACACGCAATTCAAATAAGCGTCATATACATATATCGCATGCGATTTTGTCGTATTCATGTATCAGTTGTATACAAAAAAATTTCACGTTATGCATATTATTGCTTACATGAATCGTATATGACTCTTAAGCATCACATGTGTTTTTTCGTATGCAACAGATATATGAATCGTACACAGTAGTACACAAAATCGTCACTAAATGGCCGCGATGATGTTCTATTTCTCATAAGAAAGAAAACACATAGAATGGAATAAAAGGCAGAGCATTATGAGATTTTTTATCGATGTTTTAGTAAAATAATTTTTGTGATAGAATTCCCTTGAAGATGAAATCAAGTGGAAGATATGTTTTAACAATTTTTCAGGTCTATGATTTGTATGGCTAAAATAATTATTTTATAGTTTGCACCGAAAATGACTACAAATTATAGTTAAATTATGGTAATTGCAACCATTCTCTTCTCTCAGTGTATATGACTCTTAAGCCTCACAAGTGTTTTTTTTTCGTATGCGACAGATATATGAATCGTATATCAGGTACATACAATCGTATACCAAAAATACATGTGCCAATATCATATACGATCATATATGATTTCATCACATACGACTTTTACGGTAGGATACTCTTCATCTTGCTGCACGAAGGCGATAAAACGGGGTATCCTCGCGGGCAAGATGGATTTTAAAAGTAATACTATAATTTAATACTAATGTTACAAGTAAAAAATGAGTTAAATTATAAAGAAATTACAAAAAAATATAAATAATGGTCTAACTCCATAACGAAGCTGCCTACTTCTGGCTCGTGGGTAACTTTCAACGACCGAGGTGCTACATCTAATGCGTATGCTCGATTGTGATTTCTGTATTCCCACCTTCCTAAGAAGAGAAAATACTTTTGATATCTATTTTAGAAAAGACTATAAAAATAAAAGGGAAATTCTTATGTTGAGAATACAATTTTGTTATTGTATCTCTTATATATCTGGAGAAAAATTAGTATTTATATAATACAAAGAGAAATATAAAAAAATGCTTTTATTAAAAACAATTTATAAAATTTTTTGAATAAAAGATTAATGAATTATTGCATCATACTTTAAATAATAATTCCTTCTTCACCTTTATCATTATTAATGTTATATTAAAAAGTAAATGTAAATTATGAGACAAATAAGTAATAAATATAAAAATCCCCCAAAAGTCAAAGTCTAGAGGCTTTTTATCTTTTTACAAAGTAATAGAAAACTAACGCTTAAATTGTGCCTATAATCAAAATGTAATTAAAGGAAAAGATAAAATTTATGAACTCTAATAATATAGATGGTGTAAATAATAATTCTTTTTAATTAAAACTTATATCCTGAATATAAGATAGCAGCATCCTTGATAAATAATAATATTTTTATGTTTGGCTTCAGATGTCTTGATATAATTAATAATCAAACAAATATATTTAGCAAGGACTCTCGTATTTAAAACAACAAACAATTNACAACAAACAATTAACTGATAGGCTACTAAGAGTCAGCGCGGTTATAAGTGCGCAATTAAACTTATTACAGTTTTTTTAAAACTGTTTATTCATACTTAAGCGATACAACAATTTAAAACGATTATCTCATCATGCTTAAGCGATAACGTAAATTCGAACGAACGTTTCGACTCGCTTGTTTCGCTATCTTTAACACAATATACGATAGTTGTTTGAGAATTGTCATTTCCTACGACACTGACACGGGTGGAGATGCCACTATGGATTTGGCAAAC
This sequence comes from Solenopsis fugax, assembly GCA_003595255.1. NCBI lineage: Eukaryota > Metazoa > Arthropoda > Insecta > Hymenoptera > Formicidae > Solenopsis > Solenopsis fugax. The sequence continues at coordinate 43,335 of QKQZ01003378.1, read as the reverse complement.
CGTTGGTGACTGCTTCCCGTTGACGAGAACTGATGACGTCTCGAATTTTTATTTTCTATATTGATACGCTGAAGAGGACTCCAAAGCGAGTCAAAACGTTCGTTCAAATTTACGTTATCGCTTAAGCATGATGAGATAATCGTTTTAAATTGTTGTATCGCTTAAGTATGAATAAACAGTTTTAAAAAAACTGTAATAAGTTTAATTGCGCACTTATAACCGCGCTGACTCTTAGTAGCCTATCAGTTAATTGTTTGTTGTATATAATTAATAATGTTATAAAAGTTTATAAAGACAAAACGGAATTCGGTTGTAATAACAATGTTGTTTACAAAATCTTAAAGATTCTGACGCCTCATATGTGGGGCAAACGAAGAAACAATTGAGAATTAGAGTGAAAGAACATATCAATGAATGTGTGTATCGGTTTTATGACCAGCATTATTTTAAATAGTTATTTTTTTACTCTTTGTTAATTGCAATTTTTTTTATCCCTATCAGTAAAGTTGTATGTTAACACTTAATTTTTAATATTTTAATAACATATTCTTTGCATAATTGTTTATATTTTGATTGTTTATATGTCTGAAGAAGGATTAGTACATCCGAAACATTCCATAAGTCCTTTATATTTTTAATTAATTGAATTATTATTTTTACCATCTATATTATTACGGTTCTTAAATTTAACCTTTAATTACGTTCCTTTTAATTACGTTTTCCTTTTTTTTAAATGAGTCTTTAAAATATTAATTAAAGCTTTTATAACTTTGTTTTTAAACCTATTTGTATGTCCAGTGAAAAATTATCATGTATGTATGTACAGTGCGTTGCATTGATGCCTGGGGTTCGATTTTAGGGACCACGTTTCTTTTTTAGTTATTTTTACGTTCATGACCGAATGCTGCGTCAACGATCACGAGGCAGCATTCGATCATGAACATAAAAATAACTAAGAAAGAAACGTGATCCCTAAAATCGAACCCCAGGCATCAATGCAACGCACTGTACAACCACGGTAATCAATTCTGTCCCTCGGAAAATTTTCCAAACTGAGAGGTGACCACCATTCTTAATACAGTTCATGATTAACGTACCGAACAGAGCTTATGGCTGCTCTGGCCGCTTACGATCACCGTTTTTTCTAAAGAGATTTGGAAGAAAAGATACTAAAATACACAATCACGAAAGTGATTCATGATTCTAAACAATATTTAAATATAAAATAATAAATTATAAATTAAACAGGTCATTTATAATTTATTATTTTATAGTTAATATATAGATCCTATAGGTTTATGATACATTGAATTTTACTGAAATATTAAATTCTAAACAATGCTTCTTACAACAATTGTATTCTGCATGCTGTTTACAAAATTATTTGCACATTCACTGTATTTATTTATTTTGAAACTTCCGAAAATTTAGGTTACTTCGCCTTTATGTCAAATGCGATTGCAAGTGGCCGTAAGCTCTGTCGTTACGTTAATCATGGACTGTGAGTATTAAAAATGGTCACTTCTCAGTTTGGAAAATTTTCCGAGGGACAGAATTGATTACCGTAGGTGTATGTACAATAAACATTGAAGATGAGAAGTTTTGGTTTCTTGAAAATTTTACTGTTTGGACTTATTCAGTTTTTGTAAACAACCCTTCAATTTATTTTACACATATTTTGTGTGTGTTAAGTAATTCTAGGGATCGTTAATTATTATAACGTATAATTGAACATAAGTATTTTTAGAATTGTCTTATCTTTCACTTTCTATTTCTTCAAATTGCTATTGCATGTAAAATCTTGTACAATAGCAGTTCAAATTCCGATAAAATTGTATCCATTACAATAAAGTTACTTGTGATTGTACATTCGATAGTATATTCAAAACGTGATGCTTCTCTGATACTTTTTTGGGTTTCTTGGTTCATTTATTCCGCGTAACTTAGTTCGTTTCTAAATAATCTCACGAGACATTCCGTGATTATTCCATCACACGCGGGAAGTGCGCTATACATGCTCGCTACACGCGTAACAATGCGTCGCTTGATTTCGGGAACGATTCGCACGCAGAGCATGTACGAGGAATTTTCAAGTTGGGCTTGCTTCGCCGACCAGCTAGCGATGGTGCGCCCGCAATTTCTATAGACCGTTAATGTGAGGACCCAGAGCGGTAGGTAGTGCTGACGCCGTAGTGGAACACATCGTGTTTCGTCGTTGCCGAATAGCGGTGTACGGGCACACATCGTATATACATCTCGGTTCGGGATGTCCCGCGAATTGCGTTTCCGTGCTGCAACCGCGTGCAGCACGGGACCCTACGGCCGACGGTGCGTTTTATGGGCCACGGCGATGGGATTCGCGATGGGCCACTCCGTGGACCGGAAATGGGTCAGAGCCGAACAACACGACGCATTGATTCCTACGATTTCGCCCGCTGCTTTATTACCACGCGCGAACCGCGATCGTTCCCGTTAATGTGTGCGGAGTATAAGCGACAAAAAGCCTCTTCCTTTTCTTTCCTCCCTCTTTCCTTCTCTCTCTTTCACGAATACCCGATACGTTTATTTTGTTCCGAGCGCGAGGAAACCGGCCGGCGGCCGCGTTGTTTTTCTCGAACAATGGAGCAATATTTGGTGCCGCGGAAATGGAAATATATTTAATAACCGATACGGACGCGCGCGTTACGGCTGTGGTGATTTGGACACGCGGTTTGTTTTGTCCGACGTGGATTACGCGTTGATGGAATATTATCGATACGCTAGTAGGATTTTGAACATGCGTACCGTAAAATTTTATGCTTCAAGCATGTTGTGTGCGAGACGAGTTTTAGTCGGAGAGCGACTAAAGTGATAATCTTGAATTAAGTAGGAGAAACGTTTTTGTTCTTCTAACTCGAGACTTTGTAATTTTTAATTCTCAATTCTAACTCGGGATTCTAATAAAAGAACAAATTTTATTTTATTTAAGATGATGTTAAAATGAAAAGTTGAAATAGCTTTAATTGTCTAGATATTTAATATTCAATGTAATTATTACAAAAGTAATTATTATAGAATTATTAGAAAAATTATTTCAGAAAAATTATCTCATTTCTATATATTTAGAATGTATCAAATATATAGAGCGATTTGTTTCTAAAATCTTAACAGTGAAATATCTAAAAATCATGGGATTGAAAAAAATGTTTTCTACAGGAACTGTAAAGTTTAGAAGGAGGCAAATAAAGATAAAAATCAAATAAATTTACATTTAAAAAATTATATAATTTCAGTAAAAAAGTTTAAAAAATCGAATTTGCCGATTTTAATTACTTATTCTGTTAATCAAAATAGAAATATCAAAAAATTAATAGTTTAGGAAATATTTTATACTTTATTCTACATTTTTCAAATTTCTTTTTCAATTTATTATTGAATATTTTGAATATATTAAATAATGAGACAAATTTGTCGAGGCGAACTGGCGTCTCTCTTTCTTTCTCTGCCTCTCTCTAACACAATTTCCTTCTCCCTCTATTATAATATAATTATTTCTTATCTGATACTACCAACACAAATTCATAAATATAATACAACGTTTAAAATGTTTTATTTATTATCTTTTAAAACATGATTTTATTACAATATCACGTTTTAATTAAAATAAAAAGAGAATAAATTCAATATATTTTAGATAATATTCAAATTTTAAAATATTTTTCACTTTATGTGTCACTCACGTTTTTACTTATTTCTAATTTTTTTTTCGCTCGTTTTCTACTTTTTCTAAAACTTTTGCGGCACACGCGTTGAAAAACACGTGTTCTAGCATATTTTGACATAAATATAAAACATCTCGTAAATTTATTTTTTGATAACTATACTTTAATATTTTTATGCACAAAATAATTACTGGTGTAAAGAAAATGCAAAGTTGCTAATCGAAAAAGATATGTAATTTCATATCGCAAACTGCATAATTTACAACAAGAATTATTGCTAAAATTTCATAGGCAAATCGTATGTACTGCACCATTAGATTTTAATTATCCGTGCTGTCTTTCCGACGAAGTTAATGTTGATCGAGAGGAGTTTCCATTCCCGCCATTTGTCTCGCTGCCTCACGTCTTCCCGCGGGAGAACGTCCGCGTGCGGGACGTGCCAGCGATTTGTGTATTTTGACGAGTTTCGGGCTCGTCAGAACCGGATGTCTCCACTCCGGAGACCCGAGAGGCGCAACCAGCTGTCTCTGGTTTTGGCTTCCCTCGACACCCGCCGCCACACTCCGAGCCCTCTTCAGAACGCATCGTTACAAATGCAAATAGCATCTCATACACGTTTTTTTTCCGCTTTACGCCGCGGTGCGAGTAGGGGAGCGCGTTCCGGTTGGGGAGGATTATTAGCATAGAAAAGTTAAATGAAATTTACGCGCGCGCGTCTGTCGCATTGTGCTGTTGGAACATACGCAAACATATCAACCGAATTGCCGATTTGCGATAACATTCAAAGGGATTTTCCTGGACATTCTTTAACAATGTCGCGCGATGCAAAATAAATTCGTAATTCGTATCGAGAGATATTGATATTGAATATTTTATTAATAATAAACTCTCTTATCGATTCTTTAAAGATATTGGGTTTAAATAATATGCATTGAAATAAAGCATTTATATTAATAATAAAATAAAGAGTAATTTAAGACTGTTACTAATTTAATATTTGAAATACTATATAGTTCTACAAAGCATATGCTTATTGCTAGAGTTGGGAAAGTTACTTTGTAAAAGCTGCTACATTGTTAAAAATCGGCAGCAGAATTTAATGTAATGTAACAGAAGCAAATTTCAAACAGGTACATTAAAAACATTTAATGTACATTTAATGTAAATTTAATGTACATTTAATGTAAATTTATTGTTGTACTGCACAAAAGTGCATTAAATTTTAATCACATGCTTTTCAATTATAGATACATTAAAAATATATATACATTAAATTTAATGTGTAACATAAACTTTGATCATTATGATACTTTGAATTTTATTTGTAATAATACAGTTACATTTACAATTTTTTTCTCTCAAAAAGTAACTAGTTACCGTTACTAGTTACTGACTTTGAAAAATGATTTATTACAGTTATAGTTACTCAAAAAGTAACGAGTAGTTACTTTTTATTTGCTTTTCTGTCAATTTCTTGTAATATTTTAACGCATTGTTATTTTAAATATTAGATTCTTATATTTCTAACGTTACTAAATTTTTTTTGTTTGTATTGAAATATGTTCTCAAATTTAGAGGCGCTGTCTGTTGAATGTTATTATTACTTTTCAGCAAAAGACACAAACCGATACTAGAGTCATTTTGTCTTTGTTCAAAATTTAGTGAGAAATAAAATTACTGTGTCGATTCCTGTGTTGATTTGTATCACTTGCTGGAAAGCTTCCTATGTAAGGTATCTCATATTGTATAAGATGTCAATCAGCGTAGTAGCTGAGCGCAGACGGATGTGGCCTCTACAACCTGATTACTCTTAGTAAGTAATGCTGAAATGGTCGATTCTTGCAACTTTGCATAGTGTACACGGCATTCAATGCACAGCTCACTAACAATAAGTAGTTAAGTCGCAATTAATTATGATTCATTCTTCAGATCTAACCAATAACATTAAATTGATAAATAAGTTTGAAACACGTAAAGTAACTATAAAAGTAACTATTAACTGACTTACTAGTAAGTTAATAATTACTTAATAGTTATATTAAGAAAATGTTACCAATTTAAGTTATACTTACAGTTATTAAAAAAAGGTAACTTAAACTGTGACTTCGTTATAAGTAACGAGTTACTTCCCATCCCTGCTTAACGCATACAGATAAAAATGAGATTAGGAAAGCATTTCTATGTGTTTATAAAGTTGATTGCCAACGGCTAAAAGAGTAACAACTAGATTTATGAGGTTTATCGTATTACCTCGTTTAACTCTGGATATATATTTCTCATAGAAAATACCGGAGGTCCCTTCGCCCGCTCTTCTTAACGTTTCTGACATATTATTATTTTCTCCACGCGCGCTTAATAAATCCCCCGCCGAGATTTTATGAAAACGTCGTAATAAACACACTGAGATGCCGGTGTTTCTCGCTCTGCCGAATTCTGCCACCTTCCCGTTTCGCGCTGCGAGAAATGCTGCCGGCGGCGCTGAATCATTTTACCTTACTTTCGATTCGGTGAGGGCAGAAAAAGGAGACGAATGTACATTCGCACGCGCGACAAAAAGGAAAAAAAAGGGAGAGGGGGGGCAGGGAGAGGAAGAAAACGAGAGAAAGAAAAGGGAAAAACGTCAACGGACCGGTGTGTCGGTGGCGCCTGCGCGAACATGCACCGCCGAGTGTTCTCTCACGGCGTGGCGCCGCGACGCCAGGCGTCGTCAGTAGCGCGGCGTGCGCCGTCACACTCGCACGTTACTCTCTTCATCGAGCCGCGCGTGCACATGCAGTGCGCGTAAGCCGCACGTTCTTGTCTTGATAGCTCACCTCATCTCTCTTACTGTCCTTTTTTCTCCGTCAGATTTTTCGAAAAATATTAAAAGAAAAACTGTATTAAAAAATTCGCGATCGATCGCTAAATCAAAAACTTCGTATTTTACAATTGCAAAGTAATATAAATAAAATATTGATCCCGGAAAATGTCGATGAATGAGTGACGAGGAAACCGTCTAATGTTGAATAACTAATTGCGTGCGTTTCGGATTAAATCGAAGCATATCTTTTACAATAATTTTTGAATTGAGTTTAATTATAAGTATAATGCTGAAGACATCGGAGTTCAGACTGCATCGACAATGAACAAGTGTGTGAAGTTCATCATGACGTAACGCTGAACTTCATCGAGAAAAGGCTTGAAGTGGAAAAACGAAGATTTATCGCCAGGCTAATTTGAAAGTCACAGAAATGATTTGAAACTCGCAGAAATGATCGACGACAGATTTTTATCAGAGAGTGAAGAAGGATAAACAATTAATTTGTACAGTGACTTTTTCAGCCTTGAAACTTTATGCGCAAAGAGGAAAACATTCTTTCTCTTCCTCTCCCTTTCGTCTATTTTACATACGCACAAAATATACGATATTTAAAAAATGAAAATGCGAAGTAGCGGCAACGTAACTCATGAGAACGCCTGGAGAACGCTTTCGACCCGCCGTCGACGTCGTTATTCTTTCGACTTGGTGTGCCACACGGTATTCAATACGCGAAACGTGCGTTCGCGACTCTCGTGCCAGAATAAATCGCGATAAATCACCGGTTCGTGCGGGCGAGCTGCGGTGGAGCACGTGTCACACTTCTACGGCAATTTCGGATCGATGTCGAATCCTATTCGCACGTTACTCTCGAATTATTACCAGTCTTACAAGTACTTCCGCCATCGTTATGCCATGTCGTGGCAACTGTTGCCGATTGGAACGTTTCCTTTCCTGTTGCACGTTACGTACCGGTTGTGATTCGATAAATCGATCGGGGCATCGAGAGACATCCTCAAGCAGAACTTCATTCAATATATTCAAACTTTTCGATATCTGTCGATGTTACTCGTAAGATATCAGGTGGATCGAGTGTATTAACGTCCATCGTAGATAAATCGATAGAATGATCGTTTGAATACATGTAATATCAGATTATTGTGAGGAATTGAGTTTTTCTATTGCGTCAAGTTATAACTGTTAGAACTCTGAGACTCTAGATGGTTTGTGCGTCGCTGGTCGAACGTCGCCGGCGATCTGTGAAAGTGTCATAAGAAAATTGTGAACTTCCGGAATGTACCTCCGGAAAGATTGAAAATCTGGATTGAAGTACAAGATTTCTGGAAGTGGCGGAACAACATGGCGACTGGCCACGAAGGCAAGGAGTCCCCCAGGTATTGCTTTCAATAAATACAGATACCATACAAAAAAAACAGAAGAGTTTCTTCAACACATACTGAATATTCATGTTGAAGCGCTGAAGAAAAAAAATGATTTACTTATTTATTTGCACAGACCACGATCATTTTAATTAGCGACGGCATCCCAGAATTTTAATATCGATAACAAATGAAGGATTTTTTCTCGAGAAATACTTTGAACGAAGGCAGAACAAAACTGGAAATAATACTGCAATTCGTCACCGTTTAATGAAGCTTTCGGAATCTATAATTAACGGAATTCTTCGCTCGGATTAACGTAATAGTAGCCTCATTAGCACGCTGCGCGATTTGCAACTAATATAGATAATTAAATGCCAACTAGTTTCTCATTATCTCTCGTGCATGTTGCGTACATTTCCCTATGACGATGAGTTCAACATGGGGAAGTCGGGAGGGGTAGAAAAACTGTGTTTGCAGACGCGTATCGATGACGCGCGCGAATGAGCCGAGAATTCGTTTTTGTCGATACGTCGAAATTAAATCCCGAGGAGAGATTTTTTTTTTATCTACTCACGGTAATCGCGGCACGTACCGCGACATTACGACGCCCTCCATGTGCGTTGGGGCGTCTATGAACGTGACTGACCATCGTGCGCTCGCAGCTGCAGTTGTACGCGTCACTCCGCTGTCGAGTAGATACGTGCGCTCGCTAAATGTGCGAGGCGTAAAATCGCAACTGATGCTTGAAGCGCGCGACAGCGCAATGCGCAATGAATAATCGAAAGCCTAGAGGCGAATAATGTGTGATAAAATTACGATTTTAGCAGAACAATGGAAACAACCTTGTGGAATCTTTCTCTTCAAAGAATTACAAATTGAGATGTAAATTGAGATGTAAATTCAAAGTAGCTTTCGAACTTATTTAGAGAAAAATACACCGGAAAAAGAGCCTAAGGGCCTGCGCACAATAGAGAAATATTAGATATTAAGAATAGGAATTAAAATTTTAGGATCAATTTCCTCAATGAATACTATAGATAAATACTAATTGTAAGTTATGTTGTATCTTGTATGGCACATTTATGTCTTATGTTTTATTCGTATCCATTGTGAGTTACATTTAATATTCATTGAGAAAACTGATACTAAAATTTTTATTCTTATTTCTAATATTCCTCTATTGTGCGCAGGCCCTAATACTAATAATCAAATCTAGATAATAGTTACTAAGCTTTGGTGAAATAGTTTCAATTAAATATTCAGTTAATATAACCAAATATTTAGTGATTGTATTTAGTAACCGTTTGGTAACCGTTTAATAATTAATTGGTTACTATTAATTACTAAATATCACTAAATATTTGATTATATTTATCAAACACATTTAATTGAAACTATTTCACCAAAGTTAAATTAGTATTACTAAACTTTTTTATTCAGTGTAAGAAAATTTTACGCGCTCATGAATGTGTTTTTATCCGAAATTTATATCATTTTAAATAACATTTCATTTATGGAGAAAGCCTTCTCTCTCTCTCTCTCTCTTTCTCTCTCGTTCTCTCTGCGTGTGCGCGTATATAACAACAATCCGATTGATGCATAAGAAATTTCTCATGATGCTATATACAAGCATATAATATCACATATCCCGTGTATCTCTAGCGAAGAGCAACATGTTGGATTTCCGAAGCCAGAGTGAAACATTTACCGTAGATAGAGCGCATGCAGCATTTCCCGTGGTATGCATTTGAAAATCAGAACGCGAATAATCACGCCGGGAACCAGACTTGACAAACCGCGAGCAGAGACGTAGCGTTTCATTATCCGGCAACAATGATGTAGCGAAGGACGCCGAAGAAAAGGACCATCGCGATTTTTCCATCGATGGCGACCTCCGGCCTGTCGCTCGTCCTCGTCTCCACTTATTATGATCCCGCGTCGTTTTTCTCGAAGCAAGCTCCTTTCCATCCCTTCGCCACCCAATATTCCGGATATTATATGAACCGCGACGGTCGATCATCTTTCTCCTTCTTTCTCGCCCTTTCTCGTCCGGTTATTACGAAACTCGCTTTCAGCGGAAGGTGAAGGATG
>QKQZ01003378.1:0-33345 GCA_003595255.1 Solenopsis fugax | reverse complement strand
GGGGGAGGGAGGAGAAGGCGGTGGAAAACGTCGGACGTGTGCCCGCGAGGCATTGTCATTTTCATCGGCTAGCAGCTTTCTCGCGGCTTTTCCTTCTCCTGTCCCGCCGCCGTTCCTTGTCTCCTTCCATCGCCGCGCGAAAAGCCAGCGGCAATGAAAATATGTTGCTCTTTATTCGCCACAAAACATACGTACGTCGCTCTCGTTCGTCTGAATGTTCGATATGTCGGAGGACAGGGTCGCGCGAGATGATCGCAGATCCGACTGAATTATCAAGCCCTTTGTTTGAAAATTAACATGTAAAATAATATTCATCCGCACCGCGCATCGTAACGCAGATAATATTATATATTCGCTGTTATTCAGTCAAACTGAAAGGCCAAGTTTATTAATGTTAGCAATAACTTCATATGGTGGTATTAATTAATGTCTGGTTTGAAATGTAATTACATTTTAAGCCCATTTGTTACGCATTTGTATGTCTAATAAAGAGCCCGATAACGTGCTATTTTTTTTAGGGAAAGTTCAATGTGTCAGTGAAATGATCGAAACTAAAAATATTAAATGATATTACGTATTCAGCTTCAGTGTAGAACTATGTTTCAAGATCAATAAATAAGCGGCGCGCAATTTACATAATATGTTACATAAATTGGAAATTGTAAAAATTCACACAAATATTAAATGTAAAGTCTGGAAAAGATGCCCCAGAGGGAAGAAGCCACTTTGATTATAGTTTCTTTATAAATCAGAGGTTAGCTGTTCTAATTGCGCATAAGTATGTGTTAAAATGGGAAACTGTGAATGTAAAGAGGAATTTTGGTACTAATAAGGATCAACAAAGATATATAAGAATATTAAAAAATAAGTCGTAAAATGTGCTCTTTATAATATCACATAACGTAATAGCTCTGTGATTTGATGCTTACTTTAAAATCAGACAACTGTTACACAGTTTTGAACCATGTGTCATGACAATCACATGGCCGATATAGACTCGATGATAAGATGATATATACAAAACATGATTTTTTAATTTTATTAAAATAATTTTATGAATTAAAATTTTGAGTGCTGTATATAATTCTAAACATTTTAAATTTGTGAAATGTTGCGTAATAATGTAAATGCTGTTTAAATCTAAAAATATGAAAGTGCATAAGTTGCTTCCCAAATTACGCATTCATATTTAATTACTCATTTTATGTTTTTACAATTTAAACTTGATTATCTACTGTAAAGAAGCAAAACAATTTTTTATGTCATGTTATTTAAATGCTTATGGCGTTTTCTCTTATAAGAGGTGAAATATACATTGGGGAGATGTCAATTTTGCAAGGCTTAATTAATTTTTTTTTTTCTAAAAATCTGGAAACATTAATTACTTTATTTGTATGAATATATAAAGGTATCGAAAGTATTAATTTTTTGTAACACTTAATTCCATAACATAAAATTATTCCAGTAAAAGTGTTCAGTGAGTGTGTAACATCTTCCTCCAACTCACCTTATTAGATACCAAGATCTGCCTCAATCAAAAAGTATTTCTTTACTTAATTGTGTTTTTTACTTTGTCGATCAAATTTCACTTATTATTTTTTAATACTATATTGTTCAGAATAGCCTGACCTAATTAAATACTGAATCTAATATTATTGTATATTACATTATCGACATATATGAATATTATACACTTTTTATAATTTCGTATTTTTCCAAATTTTAATTAATTTTTCTTTGAATACATATTAAAATTATTTCTTGACAAGCAATGTTTAAAACAAATAGTATTAAATCTTTTAGATAATAGGCCTAATTAAACACTAATATCTCATATTATTAGTACGTGTTGAGTATTATCAATTTTATAACAATTTTGTTTTTTCGCCAAATTTTAATTAATCTCCTTTTGATTATGTTAAATTTATTTCTTGCCAAACAATGTTCTGGGAATTAATGGCGTAGTTGTAACGGTATCACATTGGCATGGAAATGGAATGATGGCTTATCCCGCATTTTCAATTTCGCAAATTAATTCAATCTCGCAAGTATTCATGCATCTCGTGTTATTCAGCGGGATGAACTACCCGGCGAGCCCGCGGAATACGGCTTAACTTCGTGATTGTATGACAAAATAAGCGTCGAATTTCCAATCGTGAATTCACTTGAAGAAGAACGGCGGGTTCACGAAGTTTACAAAATTTCATAAAGACGAGATGTTAACTTTTCCGCGAGATTTTACAGCCCGTCGTCGTGGCCATATCGCGTAATGCGTATTTCGTCGTGAATCTTTCTACAACGGTTTACGACTAACGAACGATTCTTCGCTATAGAAAGGAAAGTGTCTCGTCAGCGTTGGTCTGAAAAGACGAGGAAAAGCTTGGCGGGGAGACTCCATCGCTGAGAAAATTACGCCGCGGGATTTCGCGTGTGGCGGAAGGAGACGGACTGCTGTAATTTGTTTTCGGTCTCCTTTGGCCGTTCCTCCTTTTTTTCTTTCTTGCATGCATTTTCAGCGACCAGAAGGGGAATAAGTCCCTCGGATGAATCTTCAAGGAGTCTCATTGATTAATATTTCTCGCTACTGAAACTACGTTTAATTTTCGAATGTATGCACTGTACGATAATTAAATCTGTAGCTTCTCTGAGGAAGGAAAAATGAGAAAAGAACATAGAGACAAAATATAATGCACGTGTTATCGAGAATCTTTATTGCTCTATCTTCGAGAATTGCATATTTCACTAAAAACATCACCATGTATTGTTTTGAGATATAAATTGACTAACTTTATTGTGAAAATTATGAAAATTACTAACTCTCCGACTACACACGATTTTTCAGTACCTTCCCAATACGCATACATATATACTTGTCACATCAAACATTATTTTCCTTAAAGTATTAATAAAAATCCGAAAAAATTTATAAAACATCGACAATTGTAGTTGAAGATTTCACAGTTATTTTGATAAATTGTTTATGGAATATTTTATTTTTAATGCACTTTGAAGCAAGTACCGAACTTCCTCAGTCGTCCGATATTTCGTTTTTCGGGAATAACTAAATAGGAAAGCGACGATTTGCCAAAATCGTTTAAGGAGACATTGTTTTGATTAAAAACATTTTTTATAAATAATTAGTAAAATCATTATTTATAAAAAAAGTCACATGTAGGTTTGACAAGTCCTATGCGTGCGAGGCATTTAGCGATATATTGGTCTTTCGTAATGGCTCCTTAATGGAACCCTGAGTTTCTTTAACCCTTAAGCGGGTGCATCGTGGCACTACTGAGTGCCACAAAATTTATCTTTCTGAAAAATCATTGGTAATGCAGTTCTTTCTTTTATTATCGACCTTCTGTATTCCTCATTCAATATCTCAACCATAAAATAGTATAGCTGTCGCATTTTTTTCTATTAAGTAATTAACCTTTTATCCGCTTTGAAAACATTAAGACACTTTTTGCGGCACGTAGTGCCGCGCGCACCTCAAAACGTAAATAAAATCTTGCTTATATAGATAATTGTATTAATGCGAGATGTTTATTCTATATTTTAATTTGTTTTTACTCGCATTACTGTTTAATATCTTTTCCCAGCGTTAATTTTGAATATATTTAGTTAGAGTTAGGATACATTAGGTCGTGTTATAGATAAATGTTTCAGACAAATCAAATGGAAACTATTTTAGAGACATCCTGGACAAACCTTTCCCTTTTCCTGTCATATGTCTCAAAAATATTCTAAATTGACAGCAAGTACTTGGATATATGACGGAAAACAACTTTGATTATTTATACTGTTTTTATTTTTTAAGAGTTTTAAAAAGTTTATTTTATATCATTATCCAGTAACAGCACTGTTATTACTTTTCTACGTTTGATTTTAAATGGATGTGTCTTTATTTTTAAACAATTATTTTATCTTTAGTTTTTTAGTTACGTTTAACCAAATTAATTTTATAAGAGAATAGACACAAAATTTTAATTATATTATATTTAAATTTTAATATAATATTTTATTATAAATATATTTTTTTTGCTTTTATGATGACTTCATTATTATTTATCCAATTATTATAATTCTTAAATAATAAATATGTGATGCGGCACTCAGTGCCGCGCGCGCCCACTAAAACCACCTATTTTTTTTAGAAAGGAATCAAACAGATTTAATTATTTATAGTTACAATGTATATGTAGATGTTTGTCTCGGACGTCATAGATCGATGAATTAGTATTCCAACTTTGAAGTTCATATCGTTTCCTTAATTTAAATCTTTGCATGCATATCTAAAGTCTCTAAGAGTTCCAACAAACTCTTATCTGCATCACATTTATTAATTCTATGCTGTGCCTAAAGACTTCATTTTATTTCAAAGCTGTAGTTCGAGATAATCGGGATCACATAATTTTTCTCGCAATGATTGTGTTCCGCGTAAACTACAGCGATATATCCGATATTGCGGCTTACACTGTATAAATCAGCTCGCGCCGTCACTCTGTCAACCACGAACGCTACGCGACGATTTCGTGGGATTATACAGGTGGTTCGCAGTCACGCTAAAGAGCAAATAAAGTGTCTTCGGAAGTCGTACACTTTAATGAATTACTTTTCGCTTCCGGCTAGGTGTAGGAAGTAGTTCCGTGAAGAACAGCAGAGCTCCTCGCGGCTACCTCGCAGCTCCTCGAAGTCCATCGCCCGTCTTGGAAATTAGTTTGAGCATCGCGGGAAGAGTCGTCCGCGCGCGGCTGAGGAGAATAGTTAACCGGAGGTGAACCAACGTGAACTAAACTCGCACATAATGATGGCAGATTGAAAAAGTTTCCCCGCTCCCTGGCCGTCGGCGCCAGGTATTTTCTTTCTCGCCAGCGGCGAGTCGCGGCTTATCCAGCTTAAACGGAAGTGGGATACGCGCGATTATGGTCTTTATTATTGAAAGAAACGAGCCCGGGCAGAGGTATGGGCGTACGCGGCCGCGCCGACTCGTAAATTACGCGACTCATGCGATATCCGGCAGATTAAGAAAAAGGAAATCGTGAGTGACGATTCGTAGCGCGTGCATATGTGCAATATGCACGCGACTTTCACACGGGAAAAACGTTCTAAGCGAGTGGCATAGGGTGTCGCGCCGGGTCACCGGCTCCCACTGCCTACCACAGATTTAAACTGATTGTGAGAAGTTCATCGAAATCCTGTCGCAAAGTTATCTATCGCGAGATTTTAATTTTCCTGAATAAAAACTTTGAAGATTAAATTTCTTAGGTGATAGTTAAGGCTTGAAAGGGTGCCAAGTGTATTTCCCGACACTTTGTACATTGTCATCAGCGGTGACGATTAGCGTGATTGTCCGAGAATACCACATACAGTGGTGACCGTGAGTGCGGTAATTGGTACTCGTTTACCACGCTTATCTGCGTACTTAGCGCGGGACCGGCGATACGGACAATTCATTTCTACGCAAATGAAAGTAAGGTATTAGGGTCGTATTTCTCATGGAATGTACTACGGTTCGCATGCTAATTCGACTTTCTCGCGCAGTGAATTTAGAGTCGCGCGGACGTGCGGCGATACGCTAACAGATTCGGCGATTAGACCTGCCGACGACCGCACGCGACCTTAGTCGCGCGATAGTCATTTAATTCACCTTTTTTTTTTACGGAAGTAACCTGAACGTAAATTGGAATAAACACGAGAGAAAGAGCGGGAACTTTAGATAACTTCGATCAACGACGGAATTCGATCTCTAATCTCTAAATATTCGTATTGTGAATCGTCGCCTGTGGGCCTCTAAAATCGTATCGCTTCTGAAACTATTGAATTTATGAATTAAAATAATTAAATATAAAGAATTATTAACTAATACTTACTTTATTAAAAATTATCCAAAATAGCAACAAATATTTAATAAATAATAAATAATAATTTTAATAACAGAAATAAAATTAGTTTAATAACAGAGATAAAATTAATTTAAATTTATTTTTGTAATTGACGAATGTTTTTATTCATATCATTATTAATTTTACTATTACAATTTATCAGTTTTACCTTAATATTATTTATTGTAATAAAATTTGTGGTGGTACGAATTATAAAACTTGATAGATTTTATAAAAATATTAATTTGATCTTTATAATAATTATAAATATCTATATAACGTATGTTAAATATTCTACAATCAATCTTTTTTTATGAAAATATAAAAATTCACTATAAAATTGCATGATTATGTTATTAGTGTACGAAAAATTTAGCTGGATACTGATTTAAATATAACTTGGATTATCAGAATAATTATGAAGAATTTAAGCATAAACAATGTTGCAGAAAGTTTTGACATTCTAGCAATCAGTTTGAGAGTCCAACATAATTGTTTTAATAAATTATTTTGTGTCCAGCTAAATTTTTAGATACTTTAG
Source organism: Solenopsis fugax (assembly GCA_003595255.1). Classification (NCBI taxonomy): domain Eukaryota; kingdom Metazoa; phylum Arthropoda; class Insecta; order Hymenoptera; family Formicidae; genus Solenopsis; species Solenopsis fugax. The sequence goes on along the minus strand of QKQZ01003378.1, from coordinate 26,922 downwards.
CAAAACTGTATTTATTCGTGCAGCTATCTGAATTAATCAAAATATAATCATTTGTATCGGATGTTACATTTTTGTCTTATTCATTTCTCATTTATTTCATATTTTTATGATTCAATGTTGCATATATTAAGTAAAAGCATAAAATATTGAAGAGGCACAGTTGAATCGACCGAGTACGCATTCAGCAACAACCATACATCCGTAATTATTCTAACGATCACACGCATACACGCACATTCGATCTTTCGTAAATAAATATCACATTTGCACATACACACCGCTAATTAAAGCCTAATGAAGCGAGGCGAAGAGGCGATAAGTTAATTACAAGCTCTTCTCTTACTGTCGTCATTTTTCACGTGCACGGATTCATCTGGTGACGACGAATCGGCGGCAAATAACAGACCGTGAAGCAAAGGGGAAAGTGTAAAAAGGTGGATAGGGACGGGAAGGTGGCAAAGGTAAAGCCCTTCGGCAAGATATACCGATGGTCGAGCGCGGCAGTAAGAAGGGAGATGAAGAGCGTGAAAGAGCTTTTCTTACCCGAGCCCGCTCTCCCTCCTGGAAATCACCTTTAGGAGCCAATCGAGCCATTCAGGGTAAACCCGTGGACCACCGATTACGGATTTATTTATCGGTCCTATTGTCCTCTTTCCCCCATTCTCCCTGTCTCCCGGCATGCCCGCCGTCGATCTCATGTCGGAGAACCTTTCTTTTCCATCCGCGACATATTACCCTTCACCTTCGGCCGGTCTTACGATGCCTTTCTATCCGCGTCGGTTTTCGAGTCTCGGGCAATTTGTCAATTCTTGGCGTCTCGGCGTTATCTTAAATCAATGTTGCCTTTCCGCCACGGGAAAACTCGTGCACGGTTAGCATTGCGGCGAAGATTTTCGCATGTTGCATTTCGTTGACGTTCTCGCAAAATTATTTTCCGCTGGAATTTCGCGCGCACGTATTTTTGTCGAGGTTCAGTGTGTGTGACGATGCATGTACGTGTAAAAGGGTATAAGTTAAAATATTCCTGGAATTATCGGTAGCATTAAAAAGAAATAAAAAACTGATCAGGTCATTTAACTACACGGCGCCACTCGATAATGGAATTAATATTAATAGTCTTTGGAACAAATGTACATTACTCTGTCGCTTCAATATCCGCCGTATTATTGGCAACAATATCGGCGTATAAAACGGCCGGCCGATAAATGCCGCGTGAATATAGCATGCGTATTTTGTTAAACGTGTACGCGAATCAAGCAATCGTATCTCCGCGTCGCGTCGATTTAACGACATCGCGGGGCTTCATGAATGTTTAGTGAGCGACTTTGCGGGCTCATCTCTCGATGTATGTATTGTAATATCCGCGTTTCCGAACGCGACCCCGCGACAATGTACGACAAGGTCGAGTGCGTTCACCTTATTCTATTCAACGGCGCGAGCACGGATATGCATGGGAATCCCGCCTGTTAACCGACTGCCGCAAGTAGTTACCATAGTTATCAGGTCGTCCGACCTGCGGCACGAACTTTTGTTTTATGCAATGCTCGTGGAGTATTGGACTGAAAAATACTGCGGTTTTATTCCGAGATCGTCGCCGTCTTCGTACTGTATATAAAAAAAGAATAATCGCGTTTTATGATAATAATTAATAACTTGTGAATAAACAGCTGAACGTGTTTGATGCATGAATAATGGCTTTTATAGGAATCCTTTAAAAACAAGCTTTAATAATATTTATTTAACCAGGTTTGTTAGAAAAAATCCTGTTTATAGGATTTTGTTATTATTAATAATATAGGATGGGGCTAGTTTGATGCATTATATCTAGCGAGGCTCTTCACTCGACTTATTATAATTTCGAGGAAGATTCATTGAAACTGTAATGAAGACTGAGAACCCGTGAACTCGCATTCGACGCTCGCTGCTTAATTTTTAGAGCCGGAATTTTTCCTTTAAAATTTTGAATTTTTTTAACGTAAAATTGATAAATATATAGAACTTATATACTACGCAAAGTTTCTGAGTTTGTTACTGCTCATTATAGTGGCACGGCCAATATTGAAAATTTTCTAAATTTGAATTTTAGCGTTTCTAAGGATTTTTGATATCGCTAATCACAATGTCAGATTATCGAAATTTTACACAGAAACATTGTTACCAATTTAAATGAGTCTGAATGAGTAACAGCAGTTACAATCATGTATGAAATACTTTCCTTCAGTATTATCCTAAGCTAACGGTAGTAAACGTAGAAGGTTATGTAGCTTCTTTTTGTTTTTTTTTTTTGGTTTTATAATTCTATTTGTATTTTTATTTATGCACTTTAAATAGTTGTCTATCTCTGGCCATTATAGTGGCCACTGCGGTGCTTTCAAAGTTAAAGAACCTATAATCAGAGAGCTGACAACTCGTCATGTGATCCGAATCGAGCGCTGATTGGCTGGGGACTCGATGGAGGTTCTGAGGAAAGGTCAGAGTGACAATGACAGCATACTATCTATTAACCTAATATTATTCTTCTGTCATTGTTATTTTAAGCGATAAATCTCCATCGCGTTTCCGGCAAATCAGCGCGCGATTTGAATTGTTGATTCTCTGATTATAGACTCTGCCACCGCTGACTCGCGAGAATACAAAAATGGCAGCCAATCGCGAACGATCGTACGATCTTGCGTCACAAATCACCGATTTTGGGGAAATATACTCGTATATTTTGCTCTCTATCGGGAATTTTCCGCTCGCGTCCATCTTCTTAATGGTCGAAATACGAAGGTTCGAGATCGTATATAAATAATTCTGAAACGCAACAGCTATCACCATACGCTGACAACAAAACATGTCTATGTGACTAACAAGATTTATTGAAAAATTCGCTGACATAATAAAAAAACTGATACACGTCTCATATGGCTTGCACAGTCTAATCGGATTTCTATGATCATCACTCTTGATACACTGAAAAAAAAGTCTGGTTATAACTACCAAATGTATAGTGAAATAATATCAATTAAATATTTTGTCAATATAACCAAAAATAATTTTATTTTATTAAATGTTTAGTAAGTATTATCAAATCTGGTATAAGTTACAAAATATTTAGAAAAGTAAAATTAGTTTTGGTTACATTGACCAAATATTTAATCGATAGTATTTCACTATACATTTGGTAGGTATAACCAGTCTTTTTTTCAGTGTACAATGAGATTGCATTGAAGAGGATTTGAATTGTAAGTCGAAACGTTTGCGAAAATATTGTAACTTGTATTATTAACGCCCTTTATAATCGTTTTAATTAATAAATAGATATTTAAGTTTACAAAAATATCCAGTGCTGACTCTTATTGGTCAAAATTACCTTTGTCAGATATTGAAGATTTATTGTTATTTTTCAAGAAATACTTAACAGAAGTAAAAAGTTTTACTATTTCCTGCTGAAATCTTTAATTCAAGTGATTTATTATTCATTATTCATCTTTACGTTGTTTATAAAATTCTGAGAACATGTATGATTCAAGAAAAAATTTTTCATCACTCGCCAGCCTCATAATTATCCGTCATAAATCTCCCGTGCGTACTGAAGTGAATGTACTCATTCTGAGAACTTTGCGGATTAGCATAAAAGCCGAGCTTCTCATGCAAGAAGCAACAGGAAATATAACTGAAAAAAATCCTCCACATCCGGCACGCAACGTAATCGGCGCATGCATGTCGATTATATGAAAGTCAATTCGAAATACGACCGCGGCGCGTACGAATTGAGAAGCGCGGATAAGCCCGCCGAAACGACCAATGGCTTTTTTTCAGCGGAATTTTATCTCCGCGCCGCCGCGGAAAGCCGATATTTCGCAAAAACACGTCTGCGGTATATTTCTTCGCTTCCGCGACTCGTTGGCCACAATGCGCAAGAGCGACAGTGGGATGAGTGAAAAATCGTTTCGCGCATGTGATCACTCGACGCTCATTTTCGCGCATTCCCCCGCCTCTAATCTCCTTCTATCCGCTTAGCCATCCGCTGGACCGAGGCTATATACATCGAGGGCGATGGTCAGATCTACGCAAAATCGTCTTATAAGGAAATCGACATGGTGCACGGTGTATTGCGCCGGATGTCGCAAAGAATCAACATTATTGATGCATTACGCGGGGCAACGGAATATTATACTTTGGTGGAGCTATATTACAGTGAAAATTTTCCATTCCATTATTATATTTTTGTAACTGATTAATTTGCGCAAAAAAAAAGCTGCAATAATTTCGATCAATTTTATTTTTAAGGAGAATGTATAATTGTGATAAATTCAGCCACATATTGTCTTATAAGCAAATAAGAGAACAATCAAGCAGGATTAACCCTATCCCTTCAAAAATTTTAAATGGCAATAATAATAAAGTAACATTGTTTTAATAGTTTTTTTAATTTTCTTTACAACTTTTGTCATGTCTTGTTTTTCTTTTATTTAACCGAGTGTTTCTCGAAAAATCACATTTGAAAATGTTTTGATAAAATTCGAATGAATGCTGAGTTTCACTTAAAAGAAATATTTGGAGAAAATCTTTCTACACCCCTTAATTTCGCCATATTGGCTATAATCGTCTTTTCCTTATTCTTATGGAGTGATATACAGCGCGCTAATTAAATCAAGAGGGAGTCTTACAAAAGGTACTGAACAGAAAATCTTATGTACCAAAATTGAAACTTTAAAATACAATAGATCTAATTGAGTGGTTTGATGGTTATTTGATTTTTTCATTAAACTTTATTCTCTTTGGGGACACTTGAAAAGTGAAATTTAATGCCACAAAGCCGGACACGTACTACACCACCGTACTTATATACACCAGACATCAATAATGCTTTTCGCTTCAAGTTAGCTGCTTTCTGGATTGTTTAGAGTAACATTTTATATGGTAAATGGAAGTAGGTAATATGGTAAATGGACGTAGCTAACTCTCCAAGCAAAAAGGTAATATTGACGTCTAGTTTACAAGACCTGCGTCAAAAGATAGTAAATGAATGTAATAGAATAACGTCGGAAATATCTCAAGATGTCCGCAACAACTTTTAACAAAGGCTTTGTTTTTGCATGAAGGCTGATAGATGACATTCCGAATATTTGCTAAAGTAATTTTTATTAAAGTTTTTCTGTAAATTTTAATTAAAAATTTTTTTTTTTTTGATACTTGAGATTTGCAAACGCAATTTCTTGAGAACTACTCACCCAAATTAAAAATACAGATAGTCGTAAAAAGAGATTTTGAAAATGATACGTAATCCTATTGCCAATTAAGTTTTTTGAAGAGATAGCTATTTTAATAAAGAAAATAAAGCTTTACAATTGAAATTATTACAATTCTACATTTCTTTTAAAAACTGACGTGTTCCGGGATATTTCACACAAATTAGTCGATTGCAAAAACAGCAGGGTGGAAAGTTTCTGTTGGTTCAGTTTGCACATATAAATACACGCACATTTGTGTATACATATTGCGTATATAATCATATTTTACAAAAATCGCGGTAATTTTGCAGTAATCCATTTTCAGGTAACGTACACCGCGTATACGTTAGGCTGGCAAATTTACGAGAATGAACAATATCCACGTGATTTTACGAGGCATACATGAATGTAATACGATGCTTTTATACGAGAGCATATAGCTGACAGCTGATTTCGCAACAGCAGCGGCGGAGCGATACGATAACGCCTGAAATTTATTTACGTTAGCTATCACGTTCGATTTTATTCGTTTTCATGGCGGATCGAGGATTCTGTAACAGTATAGATTTTTCACTCAGCGCGTTGACAAAATATCCTCGCGTAATTTACGGCGTTGCCGAGGCGAGCGTGTCGACTGAATGTTAATATCGCATGCCGCTGTTGTTCTCGCGTCTTCTCGCGAGGCGGCGAGCGATTCACATAATCTACGTAACATTGATCCCGGCTTAGTCACGACATAGTGACGCAACGCGTCAGCCGTAAATCTTTCGTCAGGAATTCACTATTGCGCTATTCGGTCGGCTTAATTAGCGCCGTTACGATCCAAGAATAACAATGGCGGAAGACACCAGGAAAAAACTCCCGGACGGAACTTTCTTAATTATGCTAGCGTGCGTAGGGCCGTCGGATAAACTCGCCCTGTAACTCCCGCGGTTCCTCTATCCACCCTTTCCCTCCCGCGCTCGTCCTTTTTCCTCATTCCATCGGCACCGTCGCCGACGACGACGTCTCTGTTCCGTTTCTCTCGTCTCTCACCTCGGCAAGCGACTCCACCTCTACGTGACGTGCACGCTGAACGTCCGACATTCGTCGCTCGATATGTACCCTTAGGACCCGCTGTTCGCATCCCCCTCGCGCGCGCCAGGACCTTCCGGCCCAGGACGCGTCCGCCTCCTCCTTTGAGCCATTGCTTTATCTACCATCCCCGCCGTTCGGCCGACCTTACCGTGATCGAGACCGCCGAACCAACCGATCCCTCCCGTTCGCATCATGTTTAGCCTCCCTCCCTTCCATCCCTTCCCCCAGCCCGATATGGAAATAAAATCAATACCATTGTTTCGCGGTTTGCACCGTGAAATTGGGTCGTATTTTATTTGCGCCATCAAGACACGCACGATGAGGACAACGACGTCGACGACGACGACAACGACGACGACGGTGCCACCCTCGCAGGCACTCTCCAGCAGGAGTACACGCCCTGATTTATTGATCCACTGATACGCCGATCGTGTACTCTCTTCCTGTGTTTCTTCTCCACTCTCTTGCTTGCCATATTTTTTTATGCTCTTTCCTTATAGCGCTTGAGCGATCTGCGGCCGATATAGTGCATTCAGCCAGATTGCGTGCACCGCATCACGTTCAGGAAGATATGACAACGATGAGTGTGAGTTTGTTTAGAAGCGACGTTAAACGGAAAGTCTGGGAAGTTTCAATCGACTAATATATATATATATATATTTGATACATACATATATATATATATATATGTATCAAATTTAGCATCAATCGAGGAAAAAAAGTAGAATTTGGTTTTTTCTTTAATTAATTTTTGGACCTGCAATGCACGCCGCTGATTCGATGCTGTCTTGTTCAACATGACGCGAAGTTTAAAGCGACTTGGATTTTACATTAAAGCGAGAATATAAACGCGGCAGATGTTGTTTACCGGATATCAATTCTGACAGCGATACTTCACTGATTCTTCAGAGGAAAACATGAGCTTTCGCTGTACACGTCACACGAAATAAATGCGAAACAACCATCAACATAAAAATGTGCAGAAATATACCTGCGAGAATATTAAAAGACACAGGAAATGAAACGAACGATGCCATAAGAATTACAATCGCGAGGGTAGAACACAAGCGTTCTGCGTCACCGACGTCTACCTCAGCAGTGTGTAGAGTCTGAATTATACAGGCACGCGAGTAGGTCGAGATCTAGACTAGTCAGCAGTATTGTATAAAATGTATTGCCGATTTGTCGGATATATACATAACTATGAGGCCAAATCAATAAGACAACTCTGTGTGAATAGAATATCTGCAATGTTTCACACTGAGAGAAAAAATTGTAGTGATGACAACTATAAGGGGACAACCATACAAATTTTGTTAATATAATTATAATTTATAGTTAAGTGAACTATATTATAGTTATTGCAACTAAGTTTATGGTTAAGAAAAGTAATAAAAAATAGTAATTACTTTATTATATAGTATACTACAACTATTTCTTATTAGTTCTCTTAATCATTAATTTAGTTGCAATAATTATAATATAGTTCACTTAACTATATATTATAATTATATTAACAAAATTTGTATGGTTGTCCTCTTATAGTTGTATACCACTACAATTTTTTCTCTCTGTGCATCGTTTAGCGGATATAAAGTAATGAATTTTCACATATAGCAATACTTCATCGTATTTATCTCGAAAAATATGAACAATATTTAACATTGTGTCAGAATTTAATTCGCAAAAATGCTTCTATCGTGCGAATAATAATTAATCCACCTTCAGCTCAAGAGCTCGCAGCTTATCACGGCTCACTGTACATAAAACTTGTCCGCGTAAAATCAGTATTATCAGATATGTCACAAAGAAAACTGCAGGAGACAGCCCTCTTTCCGCTTTCGCCCTTGCCACGCCATGTCGCTGTTTTATAACCGGTCTCGAGAGAGGCCCAGACGGGGCGGATGCACCGAGATATCTGCACCAATCTGCACTTTGCGAAGAATCTACTTCGAGATCGACGTATATATCTTCCTTTAAATCGCGATGGCGGTGCCTCCTCCGGCAAAATGAGACAGACTGTACGTGTACACGCGTTTCGTGAAGTGTGCTGCGAGGTGTGTATTAAAACAAAGAGTCGAGAAGGGGAGGAACATGAGTGCACTCCCTAACGTGCCTGTGCCTATTACGTTACGTCAAACCCGACGCATCCATCATATAGTCGACGGCGCTCAGACGTTCCCGGACGTGTGACACTCTTCTGTGTGGACGCGTGCACGTGGTGTAAGACACGACGATGTACACACGTATACGTATAGAGACGAGAACAGTCGGAACGTACGGGCTCGCGCGCTCCCGCTCCAGGATATCCCGAGTTGTCTCTAGGGATGGCCGTGTGGCATCAGCCGCGAGACTGACGTGACCTCCAGGGTGACACGTCGCCCTGACACTTTCAGAAATATGCGCGGGAAGACATCTTTCTTCTTGGCGATCTCGACCCGGATGTCGGGCGAAGCGACATTTGTTCCCCTTCTTCACGCCGTATAAAAAATATCGCAGTTCCATTTCGTTTTATATAAACGACGCGGCTCCGCGAATCCGATTTGACTTTACAACCTTACGTCTTGGTTAAAAAAGTGTCTTTCAAAGTAGATAGCTTATTGTTCTGTCTTAACTTAATTTTTCGGTTTACGCTTCATGCATTTTTTTATTTATTTAACTTTTTATTCACTGCTTTTTTAGTTCAACCGGATCATTGATGTCCGATTGTGTTTTATAAAGGGTTTCGGGACTCTGAAAGGTCGGAAAAAATTTTAGTACACCCTTTCAACATTCAAAAATACAATCTTACAATAATGTGATTCGATACGTTATTTATTTTTTTATACGTGTCCGAATTTGAGAAAGAAGCAGCAGTATTCTTTTTAATGCACTAAAAAAAATTTATAATATTTTTATACGTGCATAAAAAAATCCTTTTTAGGTTTCAAACAGTCGAAGGTTAATATTTATGAAAAAAAGTGCTTGCTTCAAAAAAGTATAATTACTTAATATCGTAAAATCAATAATTTTGATGTATAGAAATTAGGAAAGAAATAAAATGTAAAATTGAAAAAATTTCTTTTTATAAAAAAGTTTGTATTTTATTATAAATTACTTAAAAGATTTTCATCACATTTTATCATATTTCTAAGAACAAAAGGTCGGAAGTATCGATTAAATCTTCATCGGTATTTTCCACATCATCTCGCTCATCTTCGCTTTCCTCGCTTCTCAGTTTCATTGTCCGAAACCTCACTATAAAATAAATCTTGCGATCGTTCGCGTAAAGAAGACAGAATTTTTTCTTTACGAGAGCAAAACGTTCTGTCATCTCGAATATGTATCTGTTCTTAATTCTTATATTTATTATAATAAAAATAATTTTTTATTTATATTACATATCGAAATAAAGGTTAAAAATAGCAAAAAAACATAATTCACTTACTTTTACAAAAAACAACTACGGTTTAGCCGGGTTACTGGTAGCATGTAACTTTTACCTGTCGCTGTACGAAACATGTTTGACGAAATACGGTGTCACTTGACGGCGACAAGTCTTCACTATCAACAATTTTTTTAGGGAGGAAAGTCGATCCTTTCCGTACCTTTAACGTACCATCTAACAAATAATTCACAATTGAAAATTCGCCTGCGTCTTATTTAAATACCTAGTTGGACTACGAAAAGTTAATGCTAAAATTTAATAAAATAAAATACTTAATACAATTTAATAATAATTTAATATTAATTATATAAAATTCATACAAATTTGCAAATTGAAAGCTAGAATTCAAGTTCACATAGCGGAGTATAAATAAGTGGACGTTTTGTAGCTTTCGTTTGATTGTGCTAACCTTTAGACGAACATATGTGCTCGCATTAATCAACATGCGTTTCCACAACGATAACAGATCACACAGGCTATTTTTTGGCCAAGCAATTAACACCCACATGTGACAACGCCGGTCGGTGCGGACTAACATGCTTTCGTCGCGATTAACGCGGGAGACACGAGAGCGTTCCTGTTTTACTCTTTTCAACAAGTATTCTTATCCCTTTAAGAAATGAATTATGGGCCCTTGGAAGCTAAGACGTCGGTCAATAATTTTAATTGAGGTCCGCGAAGATCCGTCGCGGTGCATGATTTAGAACACGCGGTAAGGAAGACGAGGAGCCGCTGGGTTACACACGGCGCCTTCGAAGATATTTTAATTGTCGGGAATTTACTATCGTCACGTGCCGGGTAATCTGTAACGAACCTTTGATCTTCGAAGCGGCACTGAAACATTCAATGAATGTTTCATGGATTTTTGAGGCGACCTTTCGACAGACGGCAAAAGTTTGATTAAGTGGCCAACAAAAATCTCACCGGATTTAAAACCGAAGCTTATACACTTGTGAGTCATTTTTACGTAAATCATTTTTACATTTTTTCACGATGTTTTATTTTCTTCTGTTTCATTTTAATTTAATTACGGTATGCTAGAATTGAATATTATAATAATAAGCAAAGAAGAGAGTCAATGAAAATTAGATGCGGTAGAGCGTAGAATTTTTTGGGGTCAAAATGTCAAAGTATAATAAATATATTATATTTTTGTATTAAATTAAAGAATTTTGCGCTTTATATAAATATATCCCTTTCTTTATTTTTGAAACATAGTTTCGAAAATTTTTTAAAATTCATTTTTATTTGAAATATTATAATATACCTGCAGACACACTTGGTTTAACGATTACCTGCGTACAATGACTTTGTGAATTTTATTATCTGGTTTTAGAAAAATTGCGCATGTAATGCTCGTGAATACATTCGATGGCTCACTGATAGCAAGACGCGAGTATTATCGGCGGAGCCATAGTTCATTAATTAACGTTCGTCTCAGCGCTTCGCGAAGCGACTCGTCACTTTCTTTTTTTATCTGATATGCTGCAACGACATAGTGACAAATAATGGCTTTTTTTCTCCAAATGAGGCACACCGTCGCCCTTCGGAGCATGACTTGCCGTTAGCGGCGTGCGCTTCGAAACACTTCGATTAAAAATAAACTACCGAGCGGGCTCGTACGTGGCCCGACTATCTTCACAAAAGAGAAGATACGCATTCGGTCTTCTTTTTCCAGCACTCTCTTTAATCTCGACGTTTCCTCGCCACACAAAATAAATAATCACAATGTTAAACATTAAAACAGAAAGCACTCCGATAAATGTCTACAATGAGTGACAAAGTAATATCTTTTTTGTTTACGAAAGCAATTTTTTTTTCTAGTTGACAACGAATTTGAAACGATACAACGTTATACATTTTTATGAGATTCACATACAATTATTTTTCAATCTATTCTGCATTTAGATAGCACGTTTTACTTTATTAATAGATTAGTCTTTTATTCTCTTAAACTGTAATTATAATACTCCGTTTGCAATTAGTTGTTTGTTAAATATGGAATTCAGAACGACAAGAAGACAATATTTCAATTATTAAATTTTCCATATCTTTAGTAACAAAGTCGCAACAATTGCTACACAACATTATTTCGTTTAAATTTTCGTTACGAATATCTGAATTCTCCGTGAAGTACTACGGTGAGACAATTCGTATGATTTAAGTCTGTGGGTTAATTACTGACGTGAACGATGGAAGGGAAAGAGAGGGCTGAAGGGAACGGGATCCTCTTACGTCGGCCATTGCTCGTTTTCTTTGGTAGGATTATGGAGCAACAAGCGAGAAGCGAGCCTTTGTTGCTCGTTGTGCGTCCAGCGAACGGGAAAGGAGTGTGATGAGGGTGGGCACGTAAGGCTCGTCGAAACTTGGCGAATACTTGGCCGCAAACTTCCTTCTCCACGGGCTGCATATTGGTCCAGGGATGAGGAATTGTCGGCGAATGAGACGGCGGAAATAGGAGCTTCGCGAAAAGTCGAAACTTTATTCGGGTGAGGTTGCATCGGGTATCATCGCGCTGCACTTTATATTGCGGAAGGAAGCAGAAGTTACTGTTATAATACCGAGTTCTCTGTGATAGAACAATATAGCCCCAGTTGTACAGCTTATGCTATTTTATGAACAAAATTTTCTACTTCTTGAAAATGCATTTAAATTTTAGCAAGATTTGAATTTTATTTTATTTAGTTTTATTGTTAAGAATAATATGCTTCAAATTTATATTGAGGTGGCATTTTCATAACAAAGATATGATAGAATATTTATGAATATTACAAAAAATTCGAAGTGGTCGTATTTAACCCTTAAACACATAAGTGGGTCTGGGAGACCTTCCCGAAAAAACTTTATTTTTGTGCCATTTTATTTTAGTTGAGCAATGAAATTAGTCAATCATATCGGTCGATAGGGGAGACTTCAAACTTTTTTTCCACCTAGCCCGAATCTTCTTTCTTATTCCGTCTTCACACAACAAGCGATCGAATTTTAGGAGAATTTTCAACAGTGTGTTTAAGGGTTAAATATGAGGAAGTGTGATTTATTGCATCCAATATAATCGCGGAGCCATATTTGCTAAGCCGCCGAGCTAAGCGAAAAATCTGGGATTTAAATCTTGTCTGAAAGCTGCTTTCACGTGTTGTGGTATTCCGATTGAGTGAAGTGCCTGTATATTCTCTATTGTACCAAAACTTAATTTTACCGTTGCTTTGTGTTCGAATTCTATGCGCGTGTATAGAATTGTGGTGCGTGTATTCGCGTAAGACTCTTGAAAACTTGACTTAATATTGCTTGAGTGACGAGGGATTAGAGATAACTGCGAGAGAGAGAGAGAGAGAAAGAGAGAGAGTGAGAGAGAGGCGGTAAGAGGACGGGAGAGGAAAGGGGAAAGTCGGAAACTTGTACCGAGTCGGAGTTGTGTACTCACAGCGGATTGCTTACCACGTCGGAAATGTTACACGCAGACTGACGCGAGACTGTTCTTACACCATAATTCCCCCCTTCGCCATGATTTGGTTATTGCTTCGCTATATAGATATAAGCAACTGCAATTGAGCATTCCAATAGTTTAAGATCTTCGAATAGTCTCGAAGTCGTGCACTGGAAGATTTAGTTTGCCTGTAATAGCCCTGCTTCTAGTTCGAAAATTTGATGCTCGTATTGCTACTAAATGTGCATTTGTTACTGGACAAGTCTGATTATTGAATAATTGTTTTATAAAGGAAATAATCTATATTTCGTGCTACAATGAAAAAAATTTTTAGAAATAACAATCAACTTGCTAATGGTGATACTTGCTAAACTTTAATGTAACGGTTTTAATCAAAAGTTCAATTAATATAATTAAAAGTAATTATGTGTACCAACATACATTAACATATATTCAGCAATATTTTCTCCTTATTTTTCTTTTGAATAAACAAATAATTTTATAATAATACTGTTTATTTAAACAAAACCAATTTTTTCAATTTGATTTTGTGTGGTGGGGCAGGAGGAAGGATACATTCATATCACTGTTTCTCTTGAGGCATTATGTCGTTATATTTTTATAAATAATATCTTAAATACAAGATATACATATCATAACTTTGAGTTTAGAATCAATTAAATAACTCACTGATGAATATAATCGTTAAGTTTCCTATAGTTTAAAGGCTCGAGAAAAAACTCGTTTTTTTTTTTCAATTTTTCCGCGGATTTTTTTGATTATTTTCCCAAGGGTAGAAAAATTCATTGGAAAAAAATGTAAAAAATATTGTACTATGATGGTACCTCACCAGTATCAAAGTTATATGTTTTACGATACGTCTTCTTAACCCTATCTCACTACACTTATTTTCAAGTCCGTAATTCGCCATAGTTCGTGAGACAGCTTGATTTTTCGGCTTGTCACTTTCATTCTAATTAATATTTTTAAGCTTGTATTATAAAAATTAAAAATATATTTAGTCTAAATACCATTTTCATAAGATAATAGCAGGTCGACAAAATGATTTGAATTTAAAATCATTTTTATAACAAAATGTGCAGGAAAAAGTAAACTATAAAACTTCAGGAGTTTACCGGACTGGAGTATGGCGACTCGGACTGGAGTATGGAGTAGTTAAAAATCTGTTTTAATGAGAAATAACTATAAAATGGTCCGTATAAAGTTAGACTAATGTTGGTCTTTGTCTTTAAGTTTCTATCCTTACAGTTTTTTCTTTTTATTTATGATAATGTTAAGTACGAAGGAAACAAAAAACAAACCACACAAAATAAATAGAAACAGAATTAATATATTTTTAAAATAAAATAAAACGTCTTAGCAATTACTAATATTCAAAATTCTGCACAAAATACTTAACATAAATATTAACTTAAATTTATCTTTAGACTAGTTGTTAAGATTACATTTGTTCTTAAAACAGTTGTATAATAATTAATAATTATTAAACCTCAAGTGATATAATATGAGAAAAAATAAAGATTTTAACAAAGAAATAAGATTACAGAACTTCCTGGATCATATATCAATGTGATAAAAGACGTTAAAAATTAGATAGCATGTTATTTACATAGCAAAAACAGCAATTTTTCATAAAAAAGTAATTTTTTAGAAAAAAAACCTGAATTTTTCTGGCTTTCTCCAACGATTTGAAAAAAAGCGATTTCTTTAAAACTATAAGGTTTTCAATTTAAACTATCGATTAATAATAAATTTATTGTACAAAATGTAAGGATCGTAACACCAACTTTCAACTTTCATTACAACAATAATAATTACTACACTGCAATTCAAGTGTGTAAAAAGTGTCTTATTTATGTGCGTGATTTAGTTTTCCGCGTAAAAATAACAGCGAAACGTGTTAATCTACACGTTTAAATATGTAAATGCATCTTCTTACGCAGTATAGTGTGCTATTTTTACACTGAGAACCAAGTCACACGCACGAATAAAGCACTTTTTACATACTTGGATTTGTAGTGTAGTTTTGATTATAGTAATAATATTTGATTGTAAAATTATTTCACCAAATCTTAGCAACTATTATCTTAGGCTTGTTTATTTTTATCAGATTTTTTTTTCAGTGTACAATAATCGGAGGGAGAGTTATTTCTGTATTTTTACGTCAATTAAAAGTCAACGTACCACTGTTTCTTTCGAAGAACGTCGCTTCGTATTCCTTCCATGTCGAGAGTGTTACGTGAGCATTAACATTTTCCGATCGTTAACATCGACGTTAATTCCGGCGACGAATGCCGAAATGAAAAGTCGGAAATTGCATGTTGAGCTTGCAGCTCCGCGCGAGTTTTGCGCGAAACGATTTTTCGTGGTCGGCGTAGTTTAGATTCGCGGGCGATACAGTCGCGGCGGCGATCGATCGCGCGGGGCGGTGTGCGACTGTAAACTGCGACCTTAGTGTCAACGTAACCCAGAGCTCCGTCCGGCGAGAAGGCACCTGTCAGGCACTACCGGTATATATTAACGCCGGCGGGTGCAGCGGCAGCGGATGGCTCGGGGATCGGGGGTGGCTTTTGAAGTCGCATAGTTTCCTGCACCGGCACGCAGACGTTGCGTGTCCAGAAGACTCGATGTTGCCGATCGTACGAGGCCTAGGTACGGTGGTTAACGGCGTGCCCGTGTGCATGTGTACGTGCTCGCGTAACTATGCCCGGTTATCGTCACGTACGGTATTATGGGAATAGTTTGCAAATTAAGATCGCGTATGCGGTAGACGGTAGCGAGCGCAATATTCGGTCGCTTGATACTTTCGATGCCCTCAAATCTCAAGTGACGCTAAGACCCCGAAGTGACGTGCCTCGAGTGCCTCGAGTAATGCATCGAAACTTGCAATCCCGTTGAAATCGTTGCAAATTATCATAATTATGGTAGGATCTGAAAATAAGAAAAGATAAAGTAAGGAAAGCAAAAAAAAAGTTGCGCACATTCACTCTTTTGGTCTTTATATTAATTCTGTTTGAATCCTGAGAATTTCCTCGAGAGTCCCGAGTTTTTCTGTAAGTTTCATCTTGTGTTGATTTTATTTGGTTGAGTTTTTATCCGTGGAAATAAGAGAGAATAAAGTAAGAAACATATTTACGGTTCACTGAGGACATCTATCTTTAGTTACGTTCTAAGGACTAGAGATAGACTCCAGTAAATACAAGCAGAAATGAAAGGACTCTTGAAACTATAACATACTTCGTCGTGGATACGGTGTTGTTAAGAAAAATTTTAAAAATAAATAAGAGAAGATTAAATAGCTTTCTTACGAATATTCCATCATCTATTATATAAAATCGATTTTCTTATTTTGCTTCAGACCATTATCATTAAGGATTTGTAATACAGACATATTTAAGAAACATTGTAGAAAGCAATTTTATTCAAGACGTTCTTGTTTAAAGCTTCAAATTATTGTTGTAATAAAATTTATGTATTATATACATGAATCCGTCAGTGCAGGAAAAGCACTGTTTCTCGAAAATTATTTTTTTTGCTTATTAAACTTGGAATGAATAGACACATTTACAAATATAACACTTGTCTCAGGTTTTTAAGAACCAAGTAAACGTAGAAATAAGCAACGAATGCAAAAAAGATAAATCAAGGATTCATCTCCTTTCTTCTTTTTGTTTAACATTATCCTTTTATTTTCATATTTAGAAAAAATGTTTTACAGTTTTCAAACAAAATGATAATGCCTTTATCTCTTTTTTACTTATATAAATAAATAGTGAATACATAATTAAAAGCTTAGAGTATTCGAAACTTGTTTTGCCATATGGTGTTAATTTTTTAAATTGACATACTTTTGTATTATTTATTATACGTCTACATATTCTACTCGTTTTATTTTACTTTCTTTAATATATTAATTTACTCCTTTATGATGCTACAAGTTTTTGTGTTTTAAAATTTTGTACAATACAAGGTTGAGTAAGACCTTTTTTATCCCTAGTGGTTTTTTTATTCCTTGCATCAAAAATGTTATTATAATTTACCATCGGTTTGGTATTTTTAATAATAAAATAAATCTCTAGCGTAAAATTTATGTAGAGGAGAAAAAGGTAATATGGCACCTATTTTCAATTTAGTGAACTTTGTTAATAATCAATATTTTATATTGAAACTTGAACGATTATATTCGTCAAAGTGTTTACCAGGTTTTAAACTCAAAGTAATGAAATATTTATTACTTGGGATGTGATTTATAAAAATGTAACGCACTGCATAATAGGTAGAAAAGAAAAAGTAGTGGTAATATGGCTAGCCCAAAAATAAATTTAAAAAATTTGTTTTGTTTAAAAAAACACACAGTATCTTGTGTTACAAAATTATATATTTTTAATCTTCCATTATTTAAAATTTTCCTGCAGTTAGAAATATTAGAAATATCATTTTACTTATATAAACAAATAGTGAATACATAATTAAAATATGTAATCCTTATTTAACATTAAGCAACGAGCAAAAAATGATATTTCTCTAATGTTTCTGAACACAAGTCTCTAAAGTGGCAATTGATTTATTAAAGAAATATTTTGATAAGACAACGCTTAAAAATTTCGATATAAAAATTTTTATATTTCAATATAAAAATATCGCTATATTAACAAAATTCCATATTTATTGTTTAATTTTATATAACTCGAAATGTGTACAGTCGAATAAAAAGTTAATTAACTCGAGTGTATATTCGTGTAATAGTATGCTCATACTTCAAAACGATGAGGAAGCATGTGTAATTAAGTGAAGTGTACCTTGAAAAAGTTTCATTAAGGAAAAAGAGATAAATATTATAAATATGATTTATTGTTACATCACTTGTCCATCAAATACACGCGAAATACGCGCACGCATGCATGTATGTACATATGTGTATAGCATCTACGAAATTATTTTTAACATAATAATTATCCCTTTTTCCTTAATTTATTGTAATTACATCTAATGTATACATCAAAATAATATTTGAACGAAATATTTGAACGTCCAATAAAATTTTATCAATACTTACATCCATAAATATCAATAAACATATTTTCTGAAAGTAATTTTAATTTAATGATATATTGTGTATATTTTTATTATTATTGATTATTATCGAAAAATCGATATTTATATGCTCCTATATGATTTATTGCGTTATATCCATGAAAAACTATATATTCAAAATAAAAAAAATATTAATTTCTTTGACGGAGAAGTGATGATACGGCTGAACTTTTCTTGCGCGGCGCAAATCACTTAAAGACTAAACTTCCTTTCGCTACTGGTTTCACCTGTTCATCCGAGAGCGAGCACCTGTCGGTCTCCATCTGGCTACAACTACTCAGAAGCCGGCGCGGCTGACCGCAACAACGTCTGTACCACTGCAGCTCATGGCGGAGCGTTCTAAATCGTCTTCATCGTTGCAGTCAAGTATAGAGTAGATCCATCTCGTCGACTAGTCCAGGATCTCTCAAGGGATGGAACGAGCCTCTCGGCCGATAATTGCGTGAAGGACGTCGACCAGAGATAGTCGATGCGAAGAGAAGGATATACATCGAAAAGGAGGCGCATTATCGGCGATGTCCGTCTCGAGGTAGCCGGAAAAATCGCGAGGAGGAAAACATTTTGAAAGACGACATATTTTCCGCGTATAGACGAGCGGATTTGAGGCTGCGTGCGACGCGCGGATAACACGAGAATAGGATATCGTCTTCTTTTCTTTTTTTTTTCCTTCCTTCGCTTTTCCCCGGCGGAGAAGAAAATCGCGTCCTTCCAGAAAATTGATCTCGGTAAGCTGTATTTGACGAGAGTACAACGTTCATCGAGATCGAATCCGACGCGAATGATCCTTTCGCGCATTGGATGATAGCATATTTCACATAGTGCATTCGAGGACGGAAAAGCGAAATACGTGCACTCGGGTTATGCGGACTCGCGACGCGAATGTACATCATCCGGAAATGCTGTTTTACGCGACACATCCCGCGGTTATGGGACATCCGGTACAACGCGTTCTCTCGCTGGACGACCTCGCTGATCTTCGCGTCTTGGCTCACGCTTATGAAATTTAACATCGCGTTCGCCGGCTCGCTCGCAAATGGCACGGCGCCGGTTAAGATTATCCAGGCGCCAGGTACATCCCGTTATATTCCACGCACGTAAGTCTTCCGCCATCTTTTATAGGTAAATACATATTTCGCTTGCGTTCAATAATGGCGCGACGATCTGGGGAGCTATAAAGCGCCTGAGATGGCGAGTCCGAGCGCGCGTGTACCACTTTTCCTCATCGCGATGAAAAAAATGGCGGTCTCGTGTCTTGGCGTTTTATCGAGTTTCCCGGCCGGGGATTAAGCTGATGGAAAGCACAGAGGGCGAAAGAGAAAGAGAGAGAAAAAGAAAAGAAGGGATGGTTGTGAAAAGTTGATTGTGAAAGGGAAAAGAATGAGACAGAAGGAACGACCGTCTTATGTTCTCGCTAGTAATGCATCCATAGCTTATTGCCGCGAGATGCACAGGTGCACATAGGTCGAATACATTAGAGCTTACTCGAGTTACATTGATAATACAGGCTACATTCGACGGACAAAGAACACCATCATTTGTCAAAAGATGAAAAGCCTTCCGTCACATGACGGCGCCTGCCGTAAACCCGAAGCGAAAGTCAATAGCGTATAATAGTCAATAGCGCATTTTCCATAAGTACTGATCGCACGCAAACTTAAGAATATATTACACCATTTTTACAAATGTGTCAATATTTATTTTTTATATAAACTATATGAAGTTGTGTTTATTCTATTTTTGGTAAGCAATATATTTTTATAGTTTATTTACTTCGTTATTATTTTTTATTGTTAAAATTTAAAAAATAATGACATCTTAATTTCTTTTATATAAGTATACTTTAAGTCATTAGACTCAAACTATGCGAGTCAATAATAAACTCAAACATATCTCTAAATTTAAACAAATCATTATGTAAAATAATTATTATTTAAAATCTAAAAATAAAAAACAAAACATTTTATACACTTACAATATTAAATCATAATAAAATAATTTAAGAAAAAGAAGGAAATTATCACGTAGTGAAAGATAACATACTTGTCGCACTTTAAAGTACGACATTGTCATACCTACGAGACTTCCTTAAGTCTCGAGAAAATTTATAAAATCAAGATTTTTATTTAATTAAACTTTAATATTGTATGATAAATATTTGCAGTCTTGATATACATGCTTCCTCACGAATTCAATTACTTGAGACTCATTTTTCATTAACTTTTGAATGTGATCATGAACTTTTCGATGCTATATGAAAATTCGTATCATGGAAGACTGCAGAAATAACTACAATGGTAAATACCGAAAAATCTGCGAAATTTAAACGGCTATATATTAGAAATGGGACGGTAATGCAAGATCATATTTTATAGGCACATGTATTAATATCTAAGTTACTTGAGACGAATGTTTCAAGACATTTTTGAATAATGTGTTTGGGGTTTAACTACCTTAAGTATTCAAGATGATTTATGCAAAACTTCAATGAGCTTAATTATTCTGTAATTAATTAAATTTTGTTTAATTACATAAAATAATTCTATGTTGCAAGCTTGAAAAATATCTTAAATATTTAAAGTGTTTATAAAAAAATGCAGATATTTCTCATCACTTCTTAATACGTCTCTATTAGAATACATTTTTATTTATTATTATAATAATTTTTGATCCGGATAGAAAAAGGCAGTTTTTTGTTTAACTTTGCAATGCAATATAGAATAATTTGTAATTTTTTTCATTATTTTGAAAATAGAAGTAATACATTCTTAAGTTAATAATATAAGTTTTATCTTTACTTCTGTGGAAGCAGCATACTTAATGACAAGATGAAACAATAAGAAAAAAGTTATATGGGAAGAACGATTTTGCTATCCGAAATACAGAGAAATACAAATTTAAAAATAATTATACTTGACCATTAAAATATTGTAAATCATGATTCTTCAAATTCTTCAATGGTCATGATAGCATTTCATAGAATGTTATAAAAGTAAAAATCCTTTAAAAGTCTTAATGAGAAAACTTAAGTTTTGTCCTCCATATAGAACTTTTATAATTTATGTATTTTTAAGAAAATGACGGTTGTTTGAATAAAAAAATTGCGATTTCTGCTTAAAATTTGGGTTATTCTTGTTAATTAAAAAACTAGACATTTTTTTAAATTCTTTGTGGAAACAAGATTAAGTTATTAAAGAGAATGTTATTAAAAATTTAACGAAATTAATCGAATTATTTTTTTAGATATCGTGATCACCGGTCTTAAAAATATTGTTTCGAAAAAAATACCGTTTCAACTGCGACTATCTCAGACATGTAAACGAATTAAAATTCTATAACTTCGTTAATTTTTATCAAATTTGAATAAAATATGATTTACATATTTCAGACTTTTCATACTTTAAGGAAATGCAAAAAATAAAAATATGATTTTTGTAAAGTTTTTAACCAACTACTTCCCCTTAAATCGCGCAAAAAATAAATTGTTAACCCTCCGTAGCCGTGTTTCGTTTTTTTTTCTTTTTTTTTACCTAAACGGAATTTCACTATTAAACTCCTAAGTAAAGGGAAGGAGATTTTCTCTCCTAAAAAATCTTGTTAGTGGTAGAACCTTACTTGCTAAGCGACATCACCGCTTGGTAATTTGTTTTCGATTAGCACGAAGCCAAAGTTACTGTGCCAAAAAAGACCCAGTGTGAATCGAGAAAATCTTCGATATAAGAGAATAAGTCGCTCAAAGCAAGTCCGATAGACTCCAAAAACGAAAAAGATGCGCGATTTATCCTTGGAACAAAGATAAAAAACTTTATTGTTATACAATTAACGCGAAGCATTGCACTCATTATTGTCAAATTGCGCTTTATAATATTCTATAACAATTTACATATTTAAATATATTTATAATATACATTTTATAAACGTATTTTCATAACGAATATTGACTTTTAACAAATCTTGCATTTTAGATTTATTAAATCCATAAATCTCTATAAAATTGCTTCACTTTTAGGTGTTAAAATAATTATACTTTTTAGAATCATCGTAAATCTCTGCATTTTTTTGAAGATTATAGTCTAAGATATAAAAATCTGCAACAACTTTTTCATATTTATTTATTGCTAATGCCTATTTCCACTAACGTAGACTAACTTTGATCTCAGTTTAACTTACTCTTTACCTTTTTTAATTCTAAGAATTGGAAAAAAATAAAGAGTAAGTTAAACTGAGATCAAGGTTAATCTACGTCGATGGAAATAAATATAGGTTATATATTTTTAAACAAATTTCTATTTTTTTCCTTACCTTGACACAAATTTCAATTTTTATTAAATAATCATTTTTACATTTAAATTAAATAATTATTTGGTAATATAGAACAGGTATTGAAAAGTAACCTTGAATTTTTTTAGACTTTTTGAAAGCCTAGAGCAGTAAAAAAATTGGGCTGGATAAAAAGACCCAGTATGCATACAAAGAAAGTAAAAATACATGTGCTTACAAAGAGTTAAATTTACGCAGTTCGCATGACTAAAATTGCGCATATATTTAACAGTAACATCCACATACATCAATCATTACAACTTTTATCGTACACGTCGAATGTTTTGCGAGACGACAATTTAGAATGCTACCTTTTATTGAAACATTCCTTCGCGCGATGAAAAACGCGTGTCCGAGAAGAGAAAATTGCCGCGCAGCGCGCGTAAATTGCGTCTCGCGCCCGCCGCTCGATAATACTTCCAGTTCGTCGTAACTCGCTCGCGCCTTCGGGGAATATTTTTTCGTCTACGTCGCTTTCCACTGCCTACTTCTGCCTTATCCCGAACTGCCGATAACCCGGAATTTTACGGCGAGGTGCGTAAAGCGGCGCGACTAGGGGCCCCCGAAGGTGCATCAAGGCTCTGTCTGACATTTTTAAGAAATTCCATCTACCGCTTACGCCATCTCCGTCCTTAGCCATCCGTCGCCTGACGTTTTTTCGACGTCGCTCCAGGCTGACATTATGCTAACTAGTCTCCGACCCCTCGATATTTCGAGCTGCTCGTCGCTCGTCTCGTTGATCTACGAGCACCATTCGCCCTCTCGTTCTCTCTTCCGTTTTTCTCCTACGCTTCCTCTTTGCCACTTGTTAACGCTTACGAGACCAGAAGCTGCATCTCCCGGGACGAAACACCCTCGAACTGTCAAAATGTTACAAACCCGGCGCCACTCCCGAGAGAGGCCGGGCGCGAGGGCTACCGAAACGGAACGAGATTTCGTCCTTCTCAGCGTGAGTTATCGTCCTCGGAACCGATACCGGCTGATAACCTTTTCTTATCCGGATTACAATCCATCCGCGTGCCGCATGAATGGGATTTTGGATGAATCGAGTTAGAAACTTCCATCCCGGGAAAAAGGCGGTGGTCCAGGATAAAAGCGAAAGCTGCTTTTATGATGATCGAGAGAATTAATAAGCAAGTTCAAGTAGAAATGGCGCGATAAGCGAAGTTTTAATTTTAAATTCTATAGGGGTAAGGAAGATAAGATGAATTGTTAATTTTTTCAAGTTAATAATAAATGACGAATTGGTGCTTAATTTATTAGAGACCTTAGATGATAATATATAATTTGTGGTAGTTTGATTTCAATCTGCCCATAAGAATAAATAATATAATAAGAAATGTTTTGGAAGCACCTATATGTAATGTTCTGGTGTTTGTGTTCATAAGAAATGACGTAATTATAATAAATATTGTTTATCATTATTGTTTTGACCGTGAAACTGACAAAAAGTACTGTTACAACGCTAAAAATTCGAGAGATCTATAATTATTGTGTGATGGTTTATTTGACTATATTATTGACGACGTTTTAATCCTATATTTTATTGAGTATATTTTATTGAATAATTTTGCGTTACTTTTTGTGAATCTTCACCTCGCTTCACATGAAAATCAAGAAATTTTTCACTCGGATTACCATCCGATAGTGACGGACGAATAAGTACATCGTACTACGCTATGTGACGCGGGGGAGGCTTTGTTTGATTTTTAATTATCGCTGAAGATGACCCAAACTCGGATCGAAACATTCGTAACTTTTTAATGGAAGCTGTAATAAACATTGAATTAAGGGCCACGCACCAACAACAGCGTTTGATTCTCATTAGCCCTCTTTATTGAATTGTATAATAAATATTTTTATTTTCTCTATAAAATTACAATATTGTGTAGTTTTAAAACGTATACAATAACGTATTCATATTTTTCAATTTTCATATTGCAATATTTATATTTAATAAACAAATAAACACAGCGACTGTGGATAAGATGACGAACGTTGAGTATGGGCAAGGTAATGCATTTGTGCATTATTTTTCCGCTCTTAACAGGTTATATATAATGCAATTTTAATCGCAATATGTATTGTAATGTATATTTTCACAATTTTAATATTATCTTTACAGATTGCATTTTTCGTTCTATTTACGTTTTTCTTTAACTGCATTAATGTAATATCAAAATAGTATAAGAATATTATATATTTTTTAAATAATAAATCTTTTTTATTCATAAGAGTACATTTTTAATTTTATTTAATCGTTTTTCCATCTTACTCAGTATCAAAGTCATCTTATCCGCACATGGGGGAAAGATGTCGAAATTGACATGTTCTACAAGAACTTAAACATTAAAAAAAATTTTTTATTTTAACAACTTCTACTTTTTACTGATGATAAACAAAGTTTTAGTGAATCTGAAAAAAATGGATTGTTTTATTTTTAGATTATCATAGAAATTTGCAAAAATCGTCAAACTTTAAGGTCGTCATTTTACCCCCCTCTCCTCTAGGTATTTGCTTTCCGATTCATCCACCTCTCCATAAAATTTAATGTGAGAACATTACTTATAAATAATTTTTTAATTATTTTTTACAAACATTATAAATAACGAATATAGTTTAACATTTAATTTTACACGTTCGTGGATTTAAAAAAAATCTGTTTTGATTGTATTTTTTGTGTGCGATAATCAATTTACTTTTCTTTTAATAAAGAACGTCACGAAAGTTTGATAACGTCCATAAGTTTGATAACATCAATTTTGTTGTGAGCGCGCATTCGTGGCATTAAGCAAGGATTACTTTGTATTATCCGTTGCTCAGACATGTTCCTGTCACACACGTGGCATATTTCAGCGTTATTTCGCCGACGGGAACTCGATACGCGCCGCCGCGCCATTTCGATAGAGCGAAATCGGAGCGATCGTCGCCCGTCGATGTCGGTTTATCGAAAATTTATTCGTACTCACCGACACGTGACTGCCGCCCGCTTTGAAGAGGACCGACAACCGCTCGCGAGCGTCGTCGTCGCGGGCGCGCGCTCGCAAATGAAAGTTACTCGATATTGCGTCGTTCGACATGCGCGACAAATAGCGCGTGGTGGAAAACGGCCAAGGAAAGGTGGCAGGAGCCGGGGAAAGAATAGCAGACAAACGCTTTTTCATCGGACAGTGGAGGGGGAGGGGGGCACTCGTAAAAATGTCATTGCACCCGCAGGTAGAATCCATGCAATGCTTCGCAATTTTTGGCCGCAATACGTCATACAGCCGGCAGTCGTGTCGCGAACGAGCCGCATTAAAAAGACCGGCGGAACACAGCGGCGTATGATTTTAGTCCTGCTGTATATTCCATATCGAAGACATTTTTTCACATTACAGGTTTACTCGTACTCTCCGACGCGCATCGGCGTCGATTTATTCCCGACACTTTCGTGGTATTGGAGATAGGTGTGTGTACATGTGTGTGAAGATCAGTCAGATACAAGTTGTCAGAACTAACGGTGTTCTCTCTAACGCATTACGGCTGTATTTGTGGCACACGGCGTGATAAATATGGAAAAAACGGATAAATACCGCAAGACTACCGGGTTTGCGTGCGAGCTAACAAATTTATGCGACACGTATTTTTAACTCTTTTTTAACTCCCACGCGCGGGCGATGAGAAATGGTCGCCAAAGTCTGGTTTTATCCAGATACTAAAAGAATTATGTTAGAATAAAAATTCTGCTTTCCGAGAGAAGGTGGGACGTCTATTGGCGAACCTCCATAGTAGTATCTTTACCTCTCCCCCCGCCACCCGGACAAAAAATCGCCAGACCCATTACTTGGAATATAAATCTTTTCAATGTTAATTGGAAATCGACCGATGAATGTGAAACATAAGCGAAATCTCATGTGAACTGCGTGCTGATTATTTCTTATTGCGATATCATTACATGCTTCAATGGTCGTGCTGGTAAAGCGCACGATTTACACACTGAGAGAAATCGTTTGGTAGAATAGTGATCAAATGAATTTTATAGTTACTGGTACTAAAAATTTAGTTACATTTAACAAAACTTTTTGTAATTTATTGTATGAAAATAATTATTTGGTTAAGGCTACAAATTGTTCGTCAAAACAGCTATATATTTAATAACTATCACTATAAAATTCATTTAATCACTATTCAACCAAACTTTGGTTAATTTTACCAAACGTTTCTCTCAGTGCAGCTAGAAATTGTATAATTAACGCAAAAAATTATTATTAAGCATCAAGACCTGCTTTGACCGATGTCGATATGTTTAAAAAATATTCACATGTTACGCATCGATATTTCATTAAGAAAATTTTATGACCTGA
>QKQZ01003374.1:0-15107 GCA_003595255.1 Solenopsis fugax | reverse complement strand
AACAAATTTCAGTCAAATAAATAGGAATACTGAATCTAAAGAAACCTTTTTCTCTGTGTAGTACCGATCAAATAGTGACCAGTACATTCTTTTCCAATCTTGCAGACAGAAAAATAACTTCGATAATAGAATCAAATATTTCGTAGAATAATGAATGATCGCGTAGGTATGTTGTAAAGATTCGACAGCTCATTCGAAGACACGAAACGCTTATGCCGAGGCCATAAATATGTTTCCGCGAATAGCGTAGGAATGCTGTCGCGCAAAGTCGCACAGTTCGAAGCTACGCCGGTTTTATTAATTGCGAGAAGAGGTAATTCCGATGTCGTGTGAAAGATCGTAATAGCTGACACAGTCATCTCAGCTACCGTGTTTCGATGCGCTAATATCGATTAATCAACACGCATTCGTCGTGTGGCAAGTACGTTCGAGGAATGTCGCAAGGATTCGCGAAAATCGAGTAGGCGTTTAATGCCGCGCGCTTCACGCGCGTGCGGTTGCGTCAGGAGTAACGCATATATAATTTATTAGCGTCGGGAAAAGGCGAATGATTCGATTTATTCCGCGCAGAGGCATTCGCGGAAAAGTTATAGCGTTTAGACCGCTCAATGCGTATTGCCCGCGGCGCGGATAGTCTAAGGGCTATTAGGACGGAGAGAACCTCCCGTTACGCGAACATCAACTACCCGAATGTTTTATTGTGCGAACGATCTATTACTAAAACGATTTACAGAGGTATCCAATTTAAATGCAAAACACTCCGCAGTACAAAATTTTTTTCGCAAGTATGATATGTAATACAAAATGCATCGAACTATCTGATACACGGGAGACGTAAAATTCATTCTCTAATAATAAACAAAAAAAGAGAAACAAAACAGTAAAGTTATTAAAAAAGAAATTAAAGTATAAATTCTTTACAGCTTCTTCTTGAACTGTTCTTTTTAACAATTTGCTAGAGATACACGCTGTCTTATCTCGTTAGCCAAAGTTAAAAACGAGAGAAAATAACGTTTTAGAATATTGACGAAACAATATAGAAGTATTTAACGCGAAACAGAAACGTATGCGAGTGTAAAGAGAAAAACAAGTAGAGAGAGAGAGAGAGACGAAGAACGAGAGAAAGAGACGAAGATTGAAGAGACGAACCCGCGCGATGCAGCCTCAGTTGTTATTGTCATTTCACATTGCATAATAATAAGCCTTGATTAATTAACGGTTTGATAGATTGCTTCCAGTCATACGGTATGGAAAATAATGAATCCGGTATACTAACTAGGAAGATGAAGATGAATTATTATAACTAGAAGAAAATGACGATAATGATGATGACGACGATGAAAATGAAAGACGATAGTCAGCTAGTAAGGCGATAAGAAACAATCGACATTGTATTCGCCTGCTATTTTTTTTTCTCCGCAGAATTTAATCGCAAGACCGATTTACGCGCGTTTCAATCTCTCGGCTCCACCAAGTCAATAAACACGTCACTTCCGTCATTGCGACGTTATATAATATGGAAAACGTGCCATAAAGGCATTGATTCTCGCATCGCAAACAATACGATGCAAATTTATTAGCGGATTTTTCTTTTAAAGCCTTATTATGCGACCGACCGATTGCGAATGCACCAACAAGGATTCCTTAGCCACTGTGTTGCAATGCCGTCGTCGTATTATGCGGAGGCACCACCTGTGGATATGTCGATACGCATTATTTACAGACACGCAACGACGTCCGCAATCTTCCCGCGACGAGACGGGCTTGCACCGCGGTTTGTAACTAATTTTAAAACGGGTCAGCCGCGAGTAAGCGCCGATATATGATTAATGACAGACATTAAGGCAACGATAGCCGCGCTTTAACATAAAAGACAATAGTGCCCACTAACAGCCTCGCACGTTTTCCCTAATGACCATTGACTGACGGAGTTTCTAAGGTGCCACCTTTTTGCTACGCGAGACACGAGCACTATTCGAGCGCACAAACTCGTTGCACCGTCCGGACTCTCGAGATCTCGGCCGGCAATCTGCTCGTGTACACAAATGACACGTTACACGAAGTTAAAATAGCGAGTTCAACTATTTTACCCTCTTGTTGAGCATCCTACTTCCAAGAATTACCTTACGCCTACTTGTGAAGATTACACTAAAAACTAGCCTTTGTAAAACGTCCATTAAACATCCATTTGCTAGACAGGATTACGAAAATTAAGAGTGAATTACATTATTTATCAGAATTTAAATTACTGTGTAATATAATATATTTTTACTGTTGAAACTAAGCGCTCATTTTAAATTCGATGTTTAAACTACAATTACTTAGAATAAAGTTATAAAAAGTAGAAATTTAATTTTCCAGATGTTAATTAAAATTTAATAATATTTTTACTTATTAGATATCAGTTTATATTTAACATTGTATTATTATACAATTAGTTTCATTAACATTTATATTTAAAATTTTAGGAAAAAAGTTTGTAGAAACTGTAAATACATTATAGTTTTATATTACGTTATGTTGACTCGTAACAATAAATTATGATAACTTAAACGCATTGTCTAAAATATTCTCTTAAAAGTATAGTTTTTATATTATGGTGTTCACCCTTATGTATAGTAAAAGGAGAAACCGCCGCCCTTCTCCATCCTCGGTGTATCCCGTGTAATTAGGTGGCCATTTAGAAGAAGGCGATCGCCGTAGAAACGCGGGTGCTCCGAGCGTTAATGGGAACCGTCCTGGTCTATCATTACGCGTAATACGGACGTGTAATACCGGCTGGTACCTCGCACATTCGTACACACGTGTATACATGCAACATGCACTTAAAACGAACGCTCCTGCCGCGGTCGGGAAAGATGCGCGCGGACGAGAATGGACAAGCTATCGCCGCTGACATCAACAACATTGCCGAGATGATGGGCACCACCATGCCGGCGTTGCAAACCCATATGAAATTGCATATTCAAGATAATAATTCGTGCTATTAAACTATCGCCTGTTACACTTGTGATGAGCGGATATAGTTATATTTTGAATCAGGTAAAAATAATGAAAAATGAAACGTGACCAATGGAATATTCGGAAAATCTGGAGACAGACGTATGGTGATAAGTTTTCTCTTTGTTATAACTTTGTAAGTTCTACGATTAGTAAAAATAATAAACATTTTTTAAGTGTAGAAGAAGAAAAGAGTAATAAATACAGAAAGTAAAATTTTCCTTTATAGGTGCAATATTTCATTTTATATTTGTTGCTTCCATACAAAATGATGTAATAGAAGCGAAGAATCAAGAAAATAATGTTTTACAGCGTAATATTTTAAATCGTAGATATAAATGTATAGATTTATAATACTGAAGAGATAGATGCGTGGAGAATTCCCAAACTATCTTAGGAAGACGAAAGCAGAAAGACAGAACGCGGAATCGCGGCAATTTCCGTGATTCCAAGAAACGCAATATTGTTACCATTAACATCACCATTCGTACCGGGCGAGCACCTACTCGCGCGAAGATGATCGTCCACCGGCGACGAGAGCAAGAAGATCCGCGGAAACCAGCATTATGTAATTGGCTAAGGTTTTCATTAGAAACTATTATGAGCTACCGCTGCCGCGGCTGTCGGCCAGTAACTCGAAGAAACGGAATCATCGTCGGGCATGAAGATACAAATAAGTCCGGCATCAGCCGGGGCATTGTGGCAGACACGGTGGGGTTCCCTCGTCGGCTGTTACATTCAACCATCAAGGTCGCAATTTTCTGGTACCGTTAAGGCGCTATAAATTAATTATCCACGTGCGTTTGCGCCGAACCGGGCCAGAGAGATTATAGTTATCATGCGTTTTGTGTTGTGTTTTATCGCGTACATACGAGACGCAACCTCTTCTACAGGCATTCAAGCCAGACTGTAGCCAATGCGGCACGTGATTTGTTGACGCTGCCATGATTCACTCAGCTGCGTTTCATCAATTACAAAAATTTTAATTTCTATATTTTTTATCTACTGATGATACAATTACTGTACGCTTAATTATTAATTCGTTGTTTCACGACTTTAAAGCACTGTTAAAGCTCTTTCTTCCACAAATTTCTTTCGCCATAAGTAATAAATTGATCAATTTTGATTTCAAGCCTGTTTTTCAGTGATATTCTAATGGATNGATTTCAAGCCTGTTTTTCAGTGATATTCTAATGGATGCATTCTACACAGAAAAAAATGACTATCAAATCAACAATTCATTGTTTCATATATAAGCAAGAATAGAAAAATATTCTTGAAAGAATTTGATAATCTTGATCAGACATAATTTGCTTACATGAAGAAACAAAATTTCTTTATGTTAGCAAATAATGTCTCTTTGAGATTATTCCAAGGAGATTTTATATTCTTGCTTATATATGAAACAATAAATTGTTGATTTAATACTAATTTTTTTTCTGTGTAAAATGTTCATTACTTAACATTTCATCATCTTATTATTCATTGTACATCGGCCAGTTGCCTCATCGTACATTTCGTACTTTTTATAATCGTCTCCTATGTCCGAGAGAGAAACACCTCGTTTATGTTTTACAATATCGACCGTTCATATCGGCTATTGTTGCGCGCAATATTGTACCGCCGGAACCCACTACGATCAAGACATTCCTATTGATGTTCCCGCGGCAGGGATCGAGATCTAAGGCGACTCGAGAAGGAAACTGGTAGCCTTGAACGGCCTCCTATCGCAAACACAACGCTCGAGGCATCGAACGGCTCGCATTATCGAGGATAGAAGCTTGGCTCCCGCGTGTGGCTGTCTCGTATTATCTTCCTCTCTTATTCTTTCGCTGTCTCTCTCTTCTCTCTCTTCCTTCCTGACGTCGTACGTGTCGCCGGAGGTACGCGCACAGTTTATGGTTCTTGTCAATAGCTACGAACAACCTACGAAACGCGGAAGCGTATTTACTGCCAACCCTATGGCCCCTATTCGGACTTGCGATTGTGTTTTAGCTCTCCCCTGAAGACCTTTGTCATTTTTATTGTATGTACCAAAGCCAATGGTCGAGGCGCATGTTCTACGATAGTACTTATATTATTAATATAAAATAGAGTTTTTATTAATTAAAAAACAATAGAAAATGTATAATAGAGAGACATCCAGTGAAGGATGATGCACTATTGTTAATAATGATATTTTGTTTTCCGAAAAGACAAAAATGTCACAAAATATGCTACATATGAAAAACAAAATTATCATTAGAATACATTGAAATTCTTTCGTAAATTCTTTTTTTAATTTAATAAAAGTGCTTTCAACTAATCTTGTGTAATTATTTAGTACATTCTCTGTCATGTACAATACTTATCATTTTGTTCTTAAATTACGCTTTACTTCAATTTCTTCTTTTTTTTTCGATTTTATCACGCTACCACTTATGAGAGCACATGGGTTTCTGTAAGATGTGTGGATACATGCAAGTTTATCCACCTATTGAGTTCAGATCCGCGAGTTTGCCTAAGCCTAAATGACTGTGCGGATCAGTCATTCCTGCGGAATCGTGAGAGAATGTCGGATGGACACCGTAATAAAAATAAACAAACAGTGCGAACGAGTTGATATTTTTATTTCCCGAAGAAAACCATCTTATCTATAAACAGTTACTTTACTGTGCGCCAATCGCACAATTGAAGAAATATCTTGCAGTCGCTTTACAGGTACACGCTATTGCGTAGAGAAGCAATTATTTCTACGCACCATTTACTCTAAGCTAAAAATTTTACGAACAACAGGCTTTTCAATCACAGTGCAGCCGGCTTGAAAATTGCTTATCGACTCTAACAACGTGCTTCTGTGCCTCAATCCAATCGATCGAAGATCATAGATCATGGACAATTCATCGATCCGAGCGCATGTCACGTGGAAGAAGCCGCTATTAACTCGTATTGTGGGAATGTGAGACGATAATCTGTGAAAACATGTATGATAATTCGTCGCGTCCTAATTAAATCCTCGCGAGGAGAGCACAAACCGAAGCTATGAAAAGCACCATTGTATGCAAACGATGCGGTAAGAGTGCAGCCGTGGAACTTATCAAAGCGATCGATATGAAAAACCGCAGAGAGAAGTGGCGGCTACGGCAGTCCCTTCTATCTAAATGTAACGCCTGAGGCTTCGAGAGAAACGGGTTCGCATTTATCTATCCACATTCACGCGCACGTTTGGTCGAGCGACGTGCATTCGTGACGGGAGTGATCCGCAAAATTATGATCACCAATGGCAAATAACATCACAAGACTGCCAGTCGTCATTACACAATATGAATTACTTACTCCAGCTAATCTACTTCTCTTTTTTAAAAAAAAAAAAAAGAACGGCATTTTAAAGTCATGTGATTCTTTTCAGAGTACGACTGGCGACGATCTGTTGACGCTCGTTAAACTTGAAAAATTATTCCATGTTTAATAACATAAGAACTAATATCTAATTAAGTCGTTTAGAGCTGATAATATAATCAACAAATTATTGTTTAGAAATTTCTACAGCGATATTCGCAACTTTGACAACCGGAGCTTGAACCATCAGCCCTCCAGCATTCATCTTTTATAGAGAAATGCGTTCGCGACGCGTACGCTCAATTACGCGTCGGTATACGCGCACGCAATAACCGCTGTGCATGGCGCATTATCCGCTGCTTACGATGGCTGATGGTCGACTGATAAATTTACGGCCCTGCTCCCGGTATGCCCGGAACGAGTACAAGAGGGAAGCGGCTCGTGTATTTACGGGTGCAAACGCTTTTTATTATCCATATATGCGGTAGGTCACTTCCTCTCGTTCGCGTGCCGCGCGTGATTCCTGGAGGACAAGGCGGGAGCGTATCCTCTTGCAAACTGGACAATTACACGATTAGCAGTTTAGCGCTTTTTGTTCCTAGATGGTAACACGGCGTCTTAATGTTCAACCTCGTAATGTTAGGTTGTCATGAAAGATTTGTTGACTTTTCTAACGCGAGCCTCGGCCTTAACGACACAGTCCAGACTTTTTTCAAATTCAAGAATAAAATATAAAAATTAAACTTCGACAAAAAATGATATCGAAATAGCATTTCGATGAAATTGATTTGACCTCTTAAACACACTGCTAGAAATCCTCCTAAAATTCGATCGCTTGCTGTGTGTGAAGATGGAATGAGAAAGAAGATTCGGGCTAGGTGGAAAAAAAGTTTCAAGTCTCCCCTATCGACCGATACGATTGACTTCATTGCTCAACTAAAATAAAATGACACGGAACTCGGAAGTAAAGTTTTTTCAGGAAGGTCTCCCAGACTCTCTAGTGTGCTTAAGGGTTAAACAATTTTATGTCGTGAAAATTTAAAAGCCTGATGATTTTAGTGTTCATGCAAGCTTTTTTTTTCAACCAAAAAGTTTTAGAAACCCTGTACCATGTAACGCATGGGCAAGATATAATTCACCGCAAAAAGATTTTAACAAGCTAATAGCTATCATCAAGATGCAAACCGCGATAAATGTTTTACAATCACCAACGTTAATAGGAAGCGGCCCTGATGAGCGATCGCATCGACGGGCCCGATAACGCACCGATAAGCCAATAATTCAAAACGATACACGCTGCGCGCGAGCTTTCCGCACGGAATCGCCCGGTATCATATTGTTCCAACGTTAAGCGGCAATTGATGCGTTACGATAAATTATAACGGCCGCGGTCAGCTTGTCAGTAATGATAAATAAATTACGTTGGCCGATATTTACGAGTCGCGCGCGGGCCGCAGGAGGTATATCTCCCCGTGTGTAATACCGTATCGTGATAGCGTATCGGCCGATAATTCAAACCGGCTGGTCCCGCGGCCGACGACCCGGAACGACGCGTTTAACGCGCGTCAAAATTTTTCGCCGCTTATCGGTCGCGCGCGTGCTCGTGGCGAACGCGGAGCGCATCTCGTTGCCGCGCCAGCTCTTGCGGAAACTCGAGAGCCTGCGGATGCGCATCGCTGAGCACCCGACCGCCGCGCACGCATTAAGCGCCAAGCAATAAAGTATCCTTAATACGCCCGTCGACCGAATACATTATCGCCTTAACGATTCGGAATGCGGACTGCCAGCGATAATCGGACGCATGCTCGCAGGATGAAAATCTAGCGACACCGACGCCATGAGCAGCCACGCTCAACTCTAGATTCGCGACGATTTCACAGGAAATTTCACTCGAATAATATATCAATTAATTGAGACTAACTAACTAAAACCATTTACCTTATTTCAACGCATTCGTATGATTAAGCGTTGGACTTATCACGTGTGTTGTAATTATTTTATTACGATTACTTCTCTATCATTTCTTTCATTTAAAGTAATTAAATTTGTATCAAAAATTTCTTCATAACGTATTATATAGATAGCGTGCTAAAAAAAAAAGAAGAAAGAGCGAATGAGATGCTTATTTTTTGGAAAGGTGTATCCAGCAGGTCGAAGACAGATGGTTCCTCGGTCGGGTATCATTTGACCCCCGTTACCCTCTCATTCGTTTTCTCCTGGTCTCTCGATTTCCGTCTCTTAATTTTTCTGCCAAGTAGTGAAATCCTTCGACTTTGTTCGCAAAGAACGTCAGTTGTGTAAACGCAAATATATTTTGCACGTATGAGATGTATCATAAATAAAAAAAAAGATGCTTTATGTATGAAATATGTAATGTTTTTATAATCTCAGTTTATATAATTTTCCAACTCTATTAATTTATAAAATAAATAATTAATTGTTCCAGTTAAGATTGATTTATTTGTATTCAATCACGTGATCGCTATGAGAACTTTGTCTTTACTGCAGTTAATTCTATTTACATTGGCAAAAAATCCGTTAATCAGTACCATGAATTACAGATCGACCATTTCTCTCGAAGATTTCTTTATTAATTTATGTGCAACGTTAAATCGACATTACTTGAGAAATGCATTATTATATTATTGATAATCAAATTATTTATTCACATTAAAAGAGATGGGATAGATCAGTTACAGATCAGTTTTTATAATCAAGTTGCCATTTGACTCCTATTATCCTTTCGTTCGTTCTTTCTTTACATCATTACATCTCTCCGTTTCTTCGCCCCCGCATGGCCCATCGACCCACGTTATTTCTTTTAATTTTTCTTCGGCTGATATCAAATCTTCAGCGGTGGAAGCGGGCCGTCGGAAGAGCGGGAGAGAGAGCAGGGCGCATATTTATTCCCAGGAGCATACACCTAGGGTACACAGATATCTCGCCCCGAGGGCGGTTACGCAAGGATAATAATTATCGTCCCGGCGTACCTGGAGAGTCGTGAGCGGCGGCGATCAAACGAGTCTGCCGAACAAGTCGCCGCCGCAAGGATAGTGGGGACGAGAAAGGAGCCTCGGGGGCCCGAAGAGAGGAACCGGGGGCTCGCCGCCAGCACCTGCCGGACCGGGGTCCTCACGGGCACCGAGGTCGCGACACGCGGATCGATCGAAGCGAGCCGATACCTCCGTCTTTTGTCTCTGATATTCTCAGGAGTCGCTTTTGTGTCCGGGCTGAATATTCTCATTAATCGCGGCTCCAAACTCTCGTTATTAATGACTCCGCATAATCAATAGCAACTGTAAGTTATTTAGTCAGAAGGGGATTGACCGTAATTAGTTAGCGGCAGTAGTCCGGCGAACGAAACCTTTTATCAAGCTAGATGGATACTCTCTTTCTTAAATTTGATTACAAAAAATAACTCTCTTTCTTAAATTTGGTTACAAAAAATAACTCGTATTTTCCCTAGATTTTAAACCCTTTAAAAATCATTATTTTCTAACGGTTTAAGAAAATTAATTTCTAATTTCTATTCTCGTACACTGAAAAAAAAGATTGATTATAACTACTAAATGTATAGTGAAATAGTATCAATTAAATATTTGGTCAATGTAACCAAAAATAATTTTACTTTTCTAAATATTTAGTAACTTATACCAGATTTGATAATACTTACTAAACATTTAGAAAAATAAAATTATTTTTGATTATATTGACAAAATATTTAGTTGATACTATTTTACTATACATTTGGTAGTTATAACCAGACTTTTTTTCAGTGTACAAACACTGTGCACTTTAACAATTACAATTGAATAAATTTAATTTGTAATCCTGTTCATATCTAAAAAAGCAAATTATAGTCCATTATTTGTTGATTATTTGTTAAATAATTTCTCCAATACCTAACAGCTCTTATTTAAACTTACATGGCATGGAAACTATTTATGGAAAATGTATGCATTTTTTGAAACAACATGCAACTATTATCACCGATTATGCAGTTCTAACAGAGGCGCATTTGTATCGCGGTTCTACGACTTATACCCGAAGGACTCTCGAAAGAGCATGAGTCCAGTGACTCGGCTCGAGTACAACCCATGGACCTCACGCTGCACACTGTGGTCAGTGGCCCCCGGAGGAATAATATTCCCACGCCCGCGCAGCATCTTTGGCCCCCTCCTTACCGCTTTGCCGCAGCGGCGAAGAACAAGACAGGTAGAGAGAACCTATTCAGTTAAATGACATCTGCTCCAATATTCATTAAACTCAAGATAAACCATTCTATTTTTCTACTTTGCTATAATACAAAAGTTAAATATTTCTTGCATATTTCTTTGTTTTGCAATATTTAATTATTATTTAATGAATTATTTTCCATTCTAAAATATTCTTAAGATCCTGAATAAATCCTCTTCGAGTTCACAGTGAAAGTGTTTCAAAAGTAAATAAAAAAAAAATAAAACAATGAAAATGTTTAAGAAACTGAATTAAAGAAACTTGACAACAAATATATAATCACGTGCGAGAATTAGAAATAATGCGATGATAATTTGAAAATTGCTAATGAGTATTCCACGCAATAGTATGATAAATACAAAGTTAATTAATAATCCGTATGATAATGCGATGGAAATGAAGAGGCTGACACGATTAATGTCTCGGAAAATTCGCGAGTTCCTCTCCCGTATACCGTGCGATTCTAATATACTCCTCGCGACAAAAGTCACTCGCGTATGCAGATAATTGCTAATAGGTAGCCGAACACACGCGCTACGATGGGCTGCTTCTTTCTCGTGGGAAACGTAATCCTCGTGTCGCATCGCGTTCTTGGCCTCCGCTCTGCCCGATGGTGGTCGGCGCATAAGTTGCGCTTATCACTCGCCGGAATTGTAAACCGTGGTACAACTCGACTCTCGATGTTCCTACGTCGTCGCATACTGCGATAGACATGCGATTAGAAACATCTTACATTAATGCTGGCAATTAATGTCTACCAGAGGAGCATGAAAGAGCATATACCGATTCAATGCCATTTAAAAATAAAATCATTTGATATTTCTTTTTGTAAGTCGTGGTTGATACGAAACAATATAAGAATTTGGATTAAACATTATTTGGATCATACACAAATAATACAAATTTCTCGCCATAGCTCTCAAAATGTTTCTATTTCACTCTAAAAATTGTACTTTTATAGCATCTTCTTTTCAGAGTTTCATATTAAATAAATTAGAAATGATATATAATACATTTCTTTAATCTCCCCTTAATTTATTTATATTAGTACAAAATTAATCATTTTGACATTTTGAAATAAATATGATGTCTCAGCTTCTTCATGATATTAAATCTTTTAAAATCGCTACGGAGCATAAAATGTAATATTAATTAGTTCAAAGAATTAATTTCAATAAAAGATTTTTCATTATTATTACAAAATTTCTCAAAACGATAGAGAAGCCTTCGCGTAGCAAAATTATTAATTATTATATTTGATACCACAAAAAGTGAATCGTGGCAATCTTGTTGACGTATGTTTTGAACGCGCCGTCGCAGGTAGCCGTCCTCATTAAAACACGTGACGAAGAATCGCCGCAGGTGACATCGTTTAGACGATGACTTTAATTGCCTGAAACGTATATTAAAATTCGATCCACCTGGCAAGCTAGTTTAAACCTGTTATGTTCCATACTCGTATGTAGAACAACATCTGGTATCTTTATCAATTAATAATTTCTTTGATATATTTTATATATTTGTTTAATTGCCCAAAAAAGCTGAATAATAGATTCATAAACTCATTGAAAAAATTTCAATAATCATGATATATTAAAGTAAGAATGTAATAAAATATTTATGACTATTTGTGATTCACTTTCCTTTGAAAAAAATTTGTATTATCAAATTTAACAATTAAATTCTACTGTGTAGATATCGAGATCCAGCGTTCGAGCTGAAATTTCTCAGCCAATTTTGCCAGATGCGTAACGCAAAAAAATGCGTGCTCGGCATAAAACGGACGAGGATTCGACGGACATACATCGTGCGGACGTGTAAAAACGTAGTGACAACTTGCATCACCAATTCGTCGTCGACTACGACAACGAAACTCGCGGGATACGACAAACGGTACCGCCTGTCCCCAGCTTTTAATTCTCGCCGTCCAACTTGCTCGATCGGGAGGGAGCTTGACCCACTTCTTCTTCTTCATCGTGTTACCATCGTGCGAGGCGCGTCATCACATCAGAGCGGAACGTGCATCGATCGATCAGCTTAAGGAACACACCTGCGGTTTTGCGCATGAAAACACTACATTGCGAAATTGTTCACATTCACATATTTGTATATTCTACTGTTTTTTTTTAATTTTTAAATGATCACGAAAAAATCAAATTATTGCGTAACTATTCTTAATTGATTTTTATACATTGACATTAGAAAAATCACAAACTGTTTTTCAGCTTCATATTTATGAATTCAAACTTGTAAAAGATAACGTATTATAATCTTACTATTAAATTTCTTATGCGGTTTGCGAATATCAACAACCAGCGAGTTTTTCGAGAGTGAATTTAAAGTGTGAACAGGACTCGATCTATATATGAGAACATCGTAGAAACCCCATAACGAGGGACTGTGTAACACCCACGCGATTGCTCTGCTATCTTCTCTTCTGCAGGCGAATCATATGTGATCGTCCTCTACCGTCGGCTTTTACGCTTGTACCCGAGAACGATGATGAAGAGGGCAACCTCCCGTGGATAGAAGAAGATCCGTTCTAACGAACGCACCTCGTTGGATTTATGTCGCCGTTTATCAAACGCGGGATGAAAACGTAAGCGAAATGAAACGAACTTCGGAGAGAATATGTGGCTTTCAGCAACGCGCTCACAAAATATGCGATCGTTTTTGGAATAACTGATTGGTACATCGGAAAAAAAAAATTTTTATTGAATCTGATTTAAACCTGACATTAACTCTTTTTCAATACTAAATTATTATAAGAAACGAGAAGAAGAATATTGCATAATATAGAAGCGACGTTTTCACGATCAAGCCTTATCTCAGGATGTGTTTCGAAGGATAATTGTAATTGCTTGAGTAAGTTCCAAACGAACACTCACATTATAAGCAATAATTGATAGAGCTTAATCGAATTGCTTATTATCTCTTTGAACGGCGAAACGTGATGAAGTTAGGAAGATTTATGTCGTCGCTTATAATCCACGGCGTGATTACATTAGCAATACATCTTTATTAACCCGCTATCTACGAACTGTCCTCGTGATCAAGTGTTGGTACTTGATTACGGACGTAATTCTCAATTGCTACGCGAATAAGATCCAATCTGGAGAAAACTCGTTCCCCGACACTCCACTTTCGATTATGATTAAACACTCGCCGGTATTCACCTACTTATCATACCCGTGTCCTTTATCACCCCGCGCAGATAGGAAGCAACCTCGAAAATTTATCGAGACGGTCGTTCAGGCTCGCCGCGACCGTCGGATGATACTGAGCCGATAGATCATCGCGATTACTGGCCAGCAAAGTATGGGATTCATGCGACATCGATGTGTCAAATCTATAACAGTAATATCAGATCGTATCGACGATGATGTCTTCCTTCTAGATCGCAGGAAGAACGGTGACGAAGGAACATCCCGCGGCAAGTAGAAACATCCGTTACGGGGAACGGCTTCCCGGGGCGATTCCATCGTTCATCAGATGCAGGAAGGAAGCTCAGCGCGATGAGAATAATGGAGCGTTTGATTTTTCACCTTGCACGCGCGTGATACAGCGACTTCTTGAAAGACAAGAAAATCCACGCATTTTCATGGAGGTCACGTAGCACCGATAAAACAAATGTCTGTCTTCGACTTATAAAGCATTCGTGTTCATGAGGCTTGTATCGGCCATCTACCGCGTGATTCATATCATATAGCTATTAAAGAAGTAACGGTATCGGTCTCTGATATAGAAAAGATCATGACTGTAAAAAGCTGCACTATTAGGAGGCCATATCAATTTATCGACGGTTTTGTAATAAAATAACGGATGAGGCGCGTAAAACATCTATACAATTTTTTAAGTTAAAAATGTAGTTACTTATTATGTATCAAGAACCATTTATAGTATCTGTCTATTTACATAAAATATAGTTATCGTATTTTTACATCGCTTTTTCGATGTTATCGTTTCATCAAACAGTCATATATATATCAAACAGCACTTGCAGTAACTGACTCTCCTTTCTAAATGTCAGTTGCCAATTTCCGAATTGCGCGCTCAATCACGGAGATAAGCGTAAAGCAGGTAAGAGTATCTTATATCGATCCAGCTTGTCGCAATCATCGGATACTATCGCGCTAATGAAAGCGATTATGACTTACGTAAGTTAAACACAAAAGTAAATGTAACTCACACAGCATCGAAACATTAAACGTATCGTTGAGATATAAGATCGCATTAGAACGCATCTTTCTCTTTCGTGTACTAGGACGGATGATGAAGAGAACACTTACTAGAGAATCGACAGATCCTCTGAAGAGAAGATTTCCTAGATGACGCTCTCGCTCATCAGATACGAGGCAAGAAGCAAAAAAAATAGATTTGCGTATCGTATAGTAATTAAGAAAATTCGCGTAGCAATCGAAAATAAATAAGACGCAACTCCTGAAGAAATAGGACAGCAACGATTACACGGTATGAGCAAACTAATTATTTTTAAATTTAGAGAGAAGTTTTTGACCGCTAATGTATGAATATAAATAGATGATGGTGAAATA
>QKQZ01003373.1:0-15488 GCA_003595255.1 Solenopsis fugax | reverse complement strand
TATCTATTTAACATTATTTATATAATAAATTTATATATTTTTTATATGATAAAATATTAAGATAAAATTATTAGAATTATTATTTATAGCAACGATGCTATAAATTAACATCAATATCTTACAAATTAACATCATTTTATCATCATTCTTTTGATTCAAGTTTTATTATTANTATCTTACAAATTAACATCATTTTATCATCATTCTTTTGATTCAAGTTTTATTATTAAAATAATACAATTATATAAAAATAATACAATTATATTTTCTTGTCTGTAGAAAATATTTTTTTTTCTTTACGCTTATGAATTTGTGTATATATACATTTTCTTAACAATCTTAAAATTTAAATTTTTGTGTACTTAAACAGAAAAAGAAAAGAAAAATACAAGCTATATTTTTCTACAACCAGACGAAATATTGTTTCTCATTATTAGGCAAATTTCATACTGTAGAACATAATATAATAATAAATTATTATGATATCACGTTCAGATTAAGAGCATCAATTACCAAATCTACCATAATAAAATCATCGTTGGCACTAGTCATTGAACAACTACTTCTTCTAGATCCATTTTGAGATGCGCATTTTGAAGTCGTATTATCATTATTAAGTCTTTCGTTATTTCCATTGTTGCTGTCAGTAGTGACAGCTGCCATTGCAGTCTTTGTATTAGGTTCCATTAGTGATATCGGAGGAGGTGACGTTTGTTTAGGCGTTAATAACGAACTAAACGGCACGTCAGGTATCACAAGGTCCTCTTCATTGACAATGACGGGCTTGTTTATTACAAATGCACCAACTTTAATGGTGTCGCTTAGTGATTTTGATGTTTCCTCGCTGCATATTTAATTTAAAGCACTATTAAAATATGTCTACATTTTTTAATGAAATTCCCGATGAAAATTTTTCTCATTTTTCATACAATTTTTCAGAACTTTTCATATTTTAAATTCATGAAGATTTCTGATAAATTACTTTAAATGTTTTTTAGATTTTTTAAATTTTATTCAGAAATTATAGAATGAGAAATTCTTAGAATATATCAGAATTCACATGTATATAAAAACTTTTAAAAAATCCCAAAAAGTTGGGAGGTCCTAGGCTTGATTCCTTGCTGAAGTGTTATTTTTCGCAATAAATTCTTTACAGTTTTTTAGGGGGAAAGAGATCTCACCTTTAAATGATAATTAGCATCATTTATTATTAAATTAATTTTCAATTTAATAACGTGATATTACTATTTCTTGTTTAACTTAAAACTATATTTTAAGACCAAAAATTTATTCGGCGCACAGTTTTGTAAACTTGAAAAGTTATTTAAAATTACACAATTAACATCAGCACTGAGATCTAGCTATGATCATTAAGGCATTTCGTTTATTACGTTTTCACATTTTCGTCGAAGTTCTCTAATTTAAAAACATTTGGAAAAACTATAGACTTTTTCATATTCTTTCATAATTGTTTTGAAAGAAGTCATTTTCTGTTATGAGATCGAACGAGCAGTGTGCAACATCGGCGATAGATGGCCGCGGCGGAGTTCTATTTCTCGCAATTAAAAAATCCTGTTGAATAGAATAAAAGACGCAACAGTATGACATTTCTTAACTGTGTATTTTAAAAAATAATAATATGATGTTTGAAAATGAGTCCCAAAATTGATCAGTTTATTATCACTCCGAAACAAAAGTATATAATGATTTTGACGGTACAGTATATTAAATACTATACTAGTACAAATACTATCTAATAGTCCAATTTAGTTTAAATATTTTTATTTTAATATTTTAAATATTGTATTGATTCATAGATTTTTGCCGAAACATATTTATTGTTACACTGAGGATGGTCCAAATCCTAGGGACTGAAACGTTTGTATATTTCGAAGAATAATACGTGGATTCACACACGAAGACCTTGTGATTGGCTCTTAATTGGCATTGAACATTATTTTAATTTAAATATTGTGTTAGTCTCTGAAAAAATATGAAAAATATTCAAATTTTTTTCAAATTATTTCTGAAAAATATTCCAATTTGTCCAAAAAATCTGAGAAATTTTAGAAAATGTTAATAAAATTGATAAAGAAATTCTAAAAAATTATATAAATTTTTAGAAAAATTTTCACTAGGGATATTTCTAGATATTTCACGTTTCAAACCTTTGCTGATATCGCGCATGACGCGGACTCAAGTCTGAATGAAAATGATCGCTCTTAAGCATAATAGAATCTCGTCCCTTGTGAGTGGGCGATATAGTCATTTTTGTTCTGTAAGAGAGTGACAGAAGTATAGTGCCCACTGGGGTACACAATTGGCCTACTCTTACATGTTTGTAGTTATCACCTGTTAAAAATAGATGACATTTAATGAGAAATTATAAATATTATATGGACAATTAATAAATGGTATATTACAAAATACAGGGTTGGGTAGTAACCAGTTAAAAGTTAAAAAGTTAATAACTTTTAACTTATCTTAGTTAATTTCAAAACAGATTAATTGTTAACTTTAACTAGATATTTTAAAAACACAAACTTAACTTTTACTCCTTAAATTAAAAATTTACCTAAATAAAAAATTGTAAAAAAAATAAATACATTTCTAGGAAACAATATTTTTATTTTGTATACATTACAAATACAATATTAAATTTATCCGATATTCATAATGTAATTATTTCGCCATTTAT
Source organism: Solenopsis fugax (assembly GCA_003595255.1). Lineage (NCBI taxonomy): Eukaryota > Metazoa > Arthropoda > Insecta > Hymenoptera > Formicidae > Solenopsis > Solenopsis fugax. The sequence goes on along the minus strand of QKQZ01003373.1, from coordinate 12,790 downwards.
ATAGATTTATTTTGCAATTTAATTTTAAAAAATTACAATTTAATATAAATAATACTTCTCAATATTAACTTTTAATTTAATTTTAACATAACTTTTAACTTGTTTTTTGGAACTCTCTAAATTTTTTGGAACTAACTTTAAATAAAAGCGAAGGCCAATTAATATTTGATTGGTTTCATAAACCGATCTTTTCGGGCAGATTTCTAAATTAAATTTTTATTCTCAGCATCCTTTTATGCATAAAAAAAGGTAATATCATAAACTCGATCGACAAAGTTTTATTGTCACATCCTGAGTTGCAGTTACAGAATTTTTCAATAATTATTAATAATTTAATAGATGATGGGGTTCTTTAGATATATTCTACTGTTAGGAAAAGATTATTTTCTAAAATTAATTGTCTTGACAACTACCAGGAACTTTCTAATTCCTCTAGTAAACATAAGGATATAATTTCACTATTCCCTATTTCACTATTCTCAGGACAGGGAAGAAGTTTATTAAATTTTTTTCAATTTAAAAACTTTAAATTTAGAAACTTTTCCGAATTTTAAATTGATGTTCTGCAGTGTAACTAAATAGGTTCAATGTATATAAGAATCCTCTATTAAGAGGATGCTATACCTAAAGCTGAACGTCCTCAACATCGCTACTGCAGATTATTTTTTCTGCAGAAGGGAAAGGGGAAGCGCTAACACCAAGCTAACGCTCTTTGTCCAATGCATAGGCCGGTATTCATATTTTAATTCTTATTTTAAGATCATCTTAAGCAATGTCTTAAGATGCTGATACGGCTGTCTGGTTGATGGCGTCTCAAGATGATACTTAAGACGATCTTAAATATAAGAACGGACTATGAATACCGACCATAGATTTGTTTTTCGATTGTAGTACCATCTGCGAAAAGACCTATCAATTACTGTTGCACAATCACTGCTTGTCATCGTTTACGTGCGCTAAGCGAAATTTGTACACGTATAACTGTTCAGGGATTAAACTTTTTTGTTAGGCTTTTGATTGGAATGACACAGTCAGTGTTGTTCGTTAGTTTTCTGAAGTCCGGGGTGGTCTCATTTCATACATACGAGCTACAGAACGTCAGTAAATGACAAAAGTTAACCTCGATTGACAGATCCACGAGCCGAAAATAAATGAATTTTTAACTTTTTGTTCGATTTTCTCGTAAAATTTACCATTCCAGACTTTGTTTTGATGCGTACTTTTATTCTACAAAAGGATTTTGTGATCTGTCGAGCCAATTCGAAGATTAAAAAATACTGTAATGCATCAGTAATTCCCGTTGGTATAGCATCCTCTTAACCCTTTCTTGTTCCTATGTCGTCTACAAAATCAATTGTCTAAATTGAGAAGCCTCATACATTAGACAAACTCATAGACTATTAAAAAACAGAATTGATGAACACAGGAATCGCATAAATAACACGACTCAAATATAAGTAACTACAGAACACCGTCTAGAATACTCGCATGACTTTGATTGGGAGAACATCGAAATTTTAAATGAGAAGGTTCATATTAATAAACACTTAATATCGGAAATGATATACATTAAGTAAAAAAAAAAGGATTAAATGTACAAAGCGATATTGATCTCGAGTCAATTTATTTCGATCTTATTCGTTAATTTATGAGTTCCCAATATAATAAATACTATCAAAATCAACAAATGACGGTTCGCAAGCAAAGAAAAAATATATAATCTTTTCTCGTGCATATCATTAGCATTAATGTTACATATTTTTAACTGTCCATTTGCTGCTCAACCTTATTTCTTTCACTGTAAGTCAAGTCTCATCATTTGTTCCCTATTTATTACATATTTAGAATTTTATAATTTATTTTTTATTTTATTTCTAATTTAATTTTTTAAAGTAGTTTATTTAGTCTTTTTTATTTGAAGACTTAATTTGGATCTTCAAATTTTAACCTCAATATTTAAAATTTAGACGTACTATGTATATTGATCATAGTTGGAGTATTACTGGCGAAATAAGTGAAATCGTCAGCTAGTATTTGCAATTATTTCCTTGTTCTATTCTGTGGCTACAATGAAGAAGATTCACATAGAAGATGAAAATGTTTGATTTCTAATGTCAGTATTAATAATCTGTAATGTAAACTGACTATTTTATCAGTTTGCATCAAATGATATATGTATTAAAGAGTATTATTTCTTTTTTTATTACTAATCGCTCTAATAACAGCATTAGGTTCAAGTTAACAATTTTCTTATCATTGATTTATTCTTGGAGCCATTAATTTCTTAATTGATCTTATTTTTATTTTTTATTGATCTTACATTTTTGTTTATGCAACTTTTAATGTAACTAAATTAATTTTATAAATCATTAACTTTATCTTAACTTAGTTTAAGAAATTTATTAACTTAACCAACCCTGATAAGATATTAAAATATGTCGCGTGTACAACGAAAAATAAGAAAATTGATAATAAACATTACAAAATAATTCATAGAGTACAGTTCACTTATTTATAAATAAAATTTGAAATATAAATTTAAGAAAAAAGCAAGAAACTCTAAATTTTTTGATAAACTGACCTAAATTGTGTAGTTGAGGCTCTCCCATATACATTCGATAGCACATGGTATAAGAATCAGGTCCTTGTCGTCTGCTCAATTTGTAAGCGGGCGTAACTCTCGATACAGAAATCAAGGATTTCAATAAAATCCCCATTCTGTTATACACGGTGTACGTTACTCGCACAGCTGGATCGCTTTGTTCCGGCAAAACACCGAGACTCCAAGTCTCCAAGACCATCTTGTCACCCTCTACCGTTTTCAGAGAAATTTCTATACACAGAGGTACAGCCGAACTCACTATCTCTCCGCATAATGCTCTCTTAGCATCAGCCGAGACCTCCGGTAGTTCCTTTATTGCTAAATTAAACTACAACATCGAATGCAGAAACATTTATTTAATTTTTTTTTAATAACAAATGTAGACTTATAAATAAATGTATGAACCATCCAATTTATTTGGTTTAATCCACCAACATTTAGCAGCACACAGAGAGTTCCTTTTAAGAGATAATAATTTTTATAAGATTTATACGGAAAATAGATTTTCCTACAATATTTAAAAAATCGTTTTTATAATCTTGAATTGCGTTCACCTAGAAAATAAATCTTTAAGTATTTCTTATGTCTAATTAGAAAAATCCATCTGTAATGTTCAGATATATATTTTTAATATAGAGATAATAAATGATAAAACAAAAATTAGTCTATAAAGACATACATCGAATAAATAAGCAAAAATAGATTACGCTAGAATTTGTTACAATCTCTCTTGAAAGAGATTTTGTCCATGAATCAAAACATTGAATCTATCTTGCTACTTGTATACTCTATTTTTTTATACATATACTTGTAAGCAATTTTATGATACATGTTTATATATCTTTAATATAGATAATGAAATATGATTTTTAAAAAATTATTCTAAATAACATTTTTAGTCACATGAATAGACAAGACAAATAGAAATAAATAAAGCCAAAATTTGTTAATCTCTCTTGAAAGAAATTTGATCCACAAATCGAAAATGTTGAATCGATCCTACTATTTGTATGCTCCATTTATTTTTTACATATATTTAACTCGAATGTAAATAAATACCTATGTTTAAATAGATAATTAATTTTATTTTTTTATGTTGTAAATATTTTTTCGAAAAGAGTACACGCATATATCTTAAAAATGAAACCATATGTCTGCATAGTTTTTGCTGTTTGAAAAAGAAAAGTAATTTTCTATAGATTTTGAATTCGAATCCATGAAATTGTTTTATCATGTCAGGTTTTTGAGAAAATTGAGGTTGAAACCTTCAAAAAATGTTTTTTAATAACTTTGAAATTTATAACTGGTAAATCTGATGTGTTAGACTGTGAAAAGGTCTTCAATTAAAGCTTAAACTCTATACTTTAAAATAAAAATAACGAATCTTTTACAGCCCAACATTATCGAATCTCTAGTGCGCTTTGTTTTTCAGAGTGGTAATCACACAGTGTCAAATATAATGATTGCCTCAATGCAGTTTCAATGCGAAATAGCATTACAAATAGTAAAAATATAAATAATGGATTTAATAAAAGATTATATTTCGTAAAAAATTATTAACTTTATTAGTGTAAACAATTATTATTTAAACCGTTTGTATAAAAATTTTCCAAAGAACTAAGTATGTTATTTTAGTGTATGAAAAGTTATGTACATAAGATATACAATTAAGCTTTTATATATTAAATATAAGAATTAACAGAAAGTAACACGCCGAATACGAGTCGGGCGCGGTAAACGGTGCGCAATGAAAGGTAGTTTCAAATGAGTTTCTTGCTTTTTTCCTAAAAACAATATCTTCAGAGTAACATTGGTGTTGTAACAATAGTAGCTGCTGATATCAAGACAGAGAGCTTCCTCGTTAGAAAGATGTTACAAATAAAACGAGTTGTTGAGCTCGAATATGATACACATGGCTCTGTGTGAAGACATTGTTACGCTGAAGATGGCTCGAAGCAAGAGCCGAAACATCCATTAAATTCATTAAATTACTCATATGATTCATGTGATTATACAACTCATTTGAAACTACCTTTCATTGCGTACCGTTTACCGCGCCCAACTCGTATTCACCGTGTTACTGTTATATTGTTATTTTATATATTATTGTATTTGTTTAAAAAATATCTAAATTTGTAACATTCCGCTATACTTTTTGAAAATTATAAAATAAGATCTGATGTAAAATCTTGTTGTAAGTATATAGAAACTCATTCACATAGTCATTTCACGATTGTAAGGAAAAAAATCGAAGAGTCCCCATGATATTTCTCTTTCATCGCATAGTAGACTCGGCTGCTAGGTAGCGAGGCCACCCGAACTGTACTAGTAGTCAAAAACGCTCCTCTAAAGCACATAGATTACAGCTTTAACATTAATTAACTCGTAAGCTCGCCAAGCTTTTGTTAATCACTATTTTGTACGTCAAAGACAACAGCATTATATGTCACATCAAAAATTTTAAAAAAATTTTATTTTTTAAAACCTTGTTTTTTTCTTATTTATTACATTTTATTTTTCAAATTCAAATGGCTCCGAAAATGTAAAAATAACTCCTTATTAGGATCCTTAATCCAAAATTTATAAATTTTGTTATATCTATGGCAAATATGTCACACAAAAACAAAGAAATCCTATAACAAAATTTGTTAAAAAATGTTATTCCGAATATTTCAAAATGGAAATCATATAGGTATATGAATAAAATAAGGGTGCCTTATACTGTTTGCAGGATATATATTGAAGCATTGCGACATTGGAGAAAAGAAAAGCATGCCATTTGATATTCCAATGATCCGGCGCCTATTGATCACACGAGTTCCTACTTTTGTTCATGTCATGTAGAGTTATGATACTGCTAATAAACATCTAACATCTCTTATCCAGAGATTTTATGCATAACAAGACCCATTCTTTATATGCCTGATGTTCCTATTCCTTCTTCATCAAATTAAATCTGTCTTTGTCCTCATCATCTTCAAATGATATCAATATTCATGATGAAAATAATGCAATTTTTAATACTGATAATTTTTATGAAATCGAGCCATTGATGATATTCCAAAGCCTTTCAATCAATCTGCTTTGAACAATCTCATAAGAGATTTAGGTCTATCTAAAAAGAGTTCAGAACTCCTAGGATCTAAATTACGTAAAAGAAATTTGCTAGATTCAGAAATATTTGCTTGGTACAAACACTGTAAAAGCAAATTCGTATTATTTTTTTCTTAAGTATATTCATTGATTTTTTGAAATGTTTTTTATTTAATGCATACCCTGGAGCTGAAAATTTATAAAGCAAATGAGTGGAGATTATTCATCAAAAAGGAGTTTAACAACTGTTCTTCACAATGAAAGTGCATATGCACTAGTCCCTGTTGGACATTTGAAACTTAAGAGAACTTGCAAATACTTTTGAAAGCGTAAGGAGCACAATTGGATGATTTGTGGAGATTTGCAAATCTTGTACATGCTGCTTGGTCAATAATCTGCTTATACTATTAGGACTTCGAATAAGTTCTCGCTGTTTTCCAACAAATAGCATTACCAGAACTGCGTGCGTGTAGTTTAAGATGATAACGCATTTATAAGGAAGTACTATAAGCAAGCTTGAAATTCAGTGTATGTCATTGCGCCGAAGTGTAAACAACTTTTTTTTCATAGTGTTAAACATGTCGAGCTTCGTGCCAAAAAAGAGTACTTGCGGAGAATTTTACTGCACTACTTTATTAAAAAAAAATCTGCAGCTGAAGCACACAAAATTCTTGTTGAGACTTACGGCGACCATGCTCTGTCGGAAACAACATGCAAAAATTGGTTTAGACGCTTCAAAAATAATGATTTTGATGTTGAAGATAAAGAACGCTCTGGCGCACCGAAAAAGTTTGAAGACGAAGAATTGGAGACATTACTTCATGAAGACTCATGTCAGACGCTAGCTGAACTTGCAGAATCATTAGTTGTTTTTTACGATTTTTTTTTAATAAAGCATTAATTTTCACGAAAAAACAGCGAGAACTTATTCAAAGACCCAATAAATTCCCATGTTTTCTGTGCAAATGGAACAACAGAGCTACACGATCTCTATTGGATGAAAAAGTGGAAAACAAGAACAAGCTTAGAGCCAGGAATAAAAAATGTAAAATACAAACCGTTAGTTAATCCTACTAAAATACTACTGCCTCCATTCCATGGGTTTCATGAAGCAATTTGTAAAGGTTCTGAATAAAGAAGGATCAGCTCAATGATGCAAAAATTAAGGAAGATTTTTTCATCGGGGCTCGAATTAAATTTCTGACCAAGGATGAAAATTTCGAAAAAAAGATGACTAAAAAAGAAAGCTTAGGCTGCGATTTAAGAACGTAACTCAAGGTTTCTTAAAAAACAAGAATGACCCAAACTACAAAGCGATGACTCGACAGCAATATGCAATATGCTCAATAAATTTAAGAAATTATAATGAGCTTCATTTTTTACATGACCATCTAGATTTTTTTCTTAAATGCGGTCTGGGAAATGTAAGCGAAGAACAAGAAAAGATTCCATCAGGATATAAAAGAAATGGAGAAGATATCAGAAACGGTAGGACATTAACATGTTAGCTGACTATTATTGGGACTTTAAGCGTGATATTTCTGACACAGTGTACAAAAAGAAGGAAAAACGCAGTTTCAAATCCATGTTGGATATGCTACACTATAGTCTAACTTTTTAGCTCGATATTTCTACTTATATGGAAGACAAATAAAAAAAGAAATTAAAAATTAAAAATAAAAAATAACAAATGTAAAAAACAAAAATGTTATGTAAATTGTCTCTATGTGATACATTCTATGATACAAACAATGTAAGTAATTTGTATGATTAAACGGAGTCAATCCTTATGATTTGATATGCTGCACACAATTTCATATTTTGTCAAAATTTTACAATACATTTAACATACATAGGGAGAGACCGGGGCTATTCGAAAAAATGGAAATATCTTTGTATGGGTAAATGTTAAAAATTTACTTTAAATACTGTAAATGCGTCCTAATGTAACGATGCTGCTAATAAAGTTTCGTTGGCGACGGCGTCATATTGAAATCGTGGCAGTGAAAAATGTGTTTTGCGATAATCGAAGTAATTTCTAACAATCAGCATTTCTTCGAAATTTAAGTAAGATAAATAAGATTCTTTTTAAAAACTTTGAATGTATCGTGTCCAGTTGAATGTATTTTAAACATTTCGTGTTTACTTTTTGCTGTGTGACGTCTATTTTTGTAGACCATACGCAATAATGCGCAAAGTTGACGCCAGGGTTATTCGAAACACCGAACGTCGAATCGTCGTTTGAACAATTTTTTCTTTTATATTCGCGTTCTATGTATCAAAATACACAATTTAATACTCAACAGGTGTAATGACACGAAATACGAATAGTCCCTGACGTGTTCCGAAAACGCTGAAGCAATAAAATTCTCTATTGTGTGTTTTTCTTATTGTATGCAACTTTTCTTAATAATACTATATATCCTTTTCTGAATAAAACAAAGTCTTAACAATAGCTTTTTTACATTTTTTCATCTTAAAACACAAATTTCAGAATATTCCCGAACTGGTTTCGAATTACTCCGGGCTCGGAGCTATTCGAAACACTTAGCACTGGTCGACATTTTTATATGTAGTTTAAAGCTAGTACATTTCCTTGTTTTATCTATAACGGCATTGTGAAAGGGAAAGTTCAACCTTTCAAACCGTCCAACTTTTTTTTAATGAATACAGGACTCAGGAGACACAAAAGAAAAAAAAGTCTTCCGAATAGCCCCGGTCTCCCGTACTTTTTCGTACAATAAAATTACGAAGTTAGTTTTTTTGGAAAATTGTTGTTTATACTTTCCACAAATTGTTTAAACAAATGAAAAAAATCAAAAGAGCACCTTTAGTCCTATTAAATTCATTATTGAAATGTTCATTGTATGCACTTCATATCGTGAGTGCATAAGATAATTGTTCTATTTGACATCATACTACTACACCACTGCAAACAAATTGCATCAGAGATTCGATAATACCAAACTGTAAAAGATTCGATATATTATTTTTATTTTAAAGTATTTTAAAGTAGTTTAAGCTTTAATTTGAGACCTTTTCAAAGTCTCTAGCACAAGTTTACCAGCTACGAATTTCAAAGATAGTAAAAAATGTGTTTTTTTTAAGGTTTCAACCTCAATTTTTTCAAAAACCTGACATAGAATATTTTCACTTGTAGATTTGGATTTAGCGTATCAAAATCTATGGGAAACTATTCTTTTTTTCAAACAGCAAAAAAAATTAAAATTTTGCAGACCTGTGAAATAGATCGGAACAAAGATTAGCGGGATGAAACCAGATAAATTACATGGACTAAAGCAAGCTTTACTTTTACCCAGTCGCCGGCCGAAGAATCCGGCTTGCACGTGGTGTTCACTTTCTGACCTGATCTTGATTGCACTATGATCTGGGCGGCCCTAAGTGCAAGATACTTTGTGAACTTCTCCAAATCTTTCTTGTCTTGCATGCTTAACTGCGCTGACATTGTACATACACCGCTGCAATTATGATCACGCCACTACACTGAGAAAAAAATTTTTCTAATTTCAGTAAGTATATTTATTAAAATTAGATTTACTTAATTTAAATAAATAATGTTTAAAGTATAAAGTTTCTTAATTATAGTAAAAGTAATTTCTTGTTGAAAAATCCAATTCAAATATAACACATTAGAGTATAATACTTGTTAAAATCACTAAAATATTGAATCTGAATCTTTTAATTTTAAAAGTAACATTTTAAGAAATATTTGTTTAAATTTACGTTTCCAAAGTTATGAAGCCGATTAGTACCGATTGTTGCAAAGAACTTTCAAATAGATTTCAACATTTTACATTTCATTTGTAACATTCCTAAAAGAATTCTGCAAAATGTCATATGAAATGTTGCAACAAAAATGTTTTTAAAATCTTGTAATATAAAATGTTACAATAGAAATATTTCTGAAATTTTTCATATGTAATAAATTTTCAAATTGGGCAAATTTTCTGTTTAAATATATTAACATGTGCTAGCAGAAAATTTACTTTGTTGTTTTCACCTAGTAACCGAGCGAAAATTTTGTAAGTCAGCTGCTTGCAACGTGTGTTAGCTTTAGGTAATAGGAATACAAGAACGTTACGCAAATAAAATATTTATTTATTTAAGAATGCATTATATATACACACACACACACGAGCGCGCGCGCGCGCGTGTGTGTGTGTGTGTAGCATTCTTTTCATTAAATTACAAATAATAAATAAAAATGTAGAATAAAAACACTAAATATGTTTTATATATAATTTTTTATTGTAATTTTTTAATACTTATAATTTTTTTAATACAATAAATTTAAAAATACTTAAAAAAAATAATGTTTAAATTTATTATACTCAGAAAATCAACAACATTTCAGAAAGATTTCAGATTTATTCAGTAACTTTTCAGCAATATTTCTGTAAAGTTTCAAGTATAAGAATCACAGACAAATAAAATTCAAAGGACTCATGAGATTTAACAAATCAATAAATAAGGGCTAATGAGAGTCGAACGCTGCTGTTGGTGCGTGTTAACAAGTTCGTGTTTATTATACAACTTCCATTAAATATTTCCGTACGTTTCGACCCGAGTTTTCGATTTGTTATTGTAAATGTTTCTATCCGCTCGATTCCACCTGTACAGCTTATTAGCTTAAGCCGGAGATCATTATTATTTTGACCGTGACACTGACTAGAAGTACGGTTACAACGTTCAAATTCGTGAGAACGATAATTATTGTGCTATTGTTAATGTGACTATATTATTGACGATGTTTATAATCCTATATTTTATTGAGTATATTTTGTTGAGTAATCTTGCGTGCTTTTTATGAATCCTCACCTCGCTTCACATGGCGAGTAAAAAACAGTGCCGAATGCTAATCTATTGTAGTGAAAGTATATTGACGTGTGTCGTTATATCTTAAAAGATCAAGAAATTTTCACTCGGATTACCACCCGATAGTGACGAATAAGTATGTACATCTGACTACGCTGTGTGACGCGGGGGAGGCCTTGTTGATTGTAAATTTGCAGGATGACCCAAACTTGGGTCGAAACGTACGGAAATATTTAATGGAAGTTGTATAATAAACACGAAATTGTTAACACGCACCAACAGCAGCGTTCGACTCTCATTAGCCCTTATTTATTGATTTGTTAAATCACAGACATTTTCCTATCCTAGAGACATTTCTGTAATGTTGCAGACATATTTCGAAACTTTTGTGTTTTATTTTTCCAGTTGAAATATTTTTGAGATATCTCTGAAAAATGTCAGTGCTGTATGGGAAAATAATAAATAAGCTATTTATAAGAGAGATAAATATTTTTTTACAAAATAATTTATTACATTTGAGAAAATGCATATTTGAATAAACTCAATACATCAGACAAAAAAATTTCTTTTCTTTGTAATAATAATGTGCTATTTACATCAAATAAACAATATATAATACATTTCCTGGTTGAAGAAATGATATAGCACATTTGCAGGAGACTTATAATCCAAAGATCGAGTTTGAATTTAATTAGGATAAGAATGTTTTTCCGAAACGATATATACAATATTAAATCAATTCAAACATCTAATTTCAGGTAAAATTATCACACACTAATTTCGTGACACAACTTCTATAATCTTTAATAAATAATTCAAAGATCTTAAGTAAACATTTAATATATTGTAAAAAATTCTTTTTTCTATAGTATAAATATAGTAAATTATGAATGATTTACTTAAAAATCGTTCTTCATTAGTTGCATTTTAGTGTTGCGAACGTTGCGATCCAATCAGCGTCCAGTTTAACGTTTATTGAATCATAACGTTTGCAATACAACTAATGTTGAACGACCTTTATAGAAAAATGTTTTTTTTTAATTAAATCTGTATTTATTTATTACTTGCAATCTGATTAATATGATAGAGACAAATATGTTTTCTGAAATATTTAATAAAACAATGCATTATACACACGCGCGCGCGCGCGCACGCACACACAAAAGTAAATTAATATTATTATTAATATTATAAGTACTAAGTATATTATGAGTACTATTAGAAAATTCCTAATATATGTATAAAAAATAATATTTTAATAAATGTGGGTGTACACAGTAAATGGTTTAGTAAAAAAAAGTAAAATACAAGTTTTGTCAGGGAGCTTTGAGAGGCATGAGTCTCTCCGCGTCATGGAAGTAAGAAACACCTCCATGCTCCGCGTAAGCAGCGGGTAAAGACTGAAGATCCGCGGGTTCGCATTCAGGTCCGCGGCTCGCTCAAAAAGGATTTCAAGTCATAAAAAACCTCGGCCCATCGCCGATCTTCGGAAAATCAGGCTAGCGCTCGGAGCCAGCCTCAGTAGTTTTCCATGAGCATTTTCCCTTTTATTGCTAACAGATGCACGCAAATATTCCTGTTCGCACAGGCAGACCTAACAATGAGATTCTCGCTTAGCGACAACGAAAAATAAGCCTATATAAACGACTGTATTGCATAAAACGGTTTTTATAATTATTAAATAATTTACTTAATAGGAAAATTATATTCTTCAAATAAATAAACCCAATCCCTTCTTTTAAGATACATTCCTAGTTGTTCGCAAACACATGATTTATTTGCATTAAGAAGAGAGTATTACCATTTCGAAATTGCTTTTTTTTTATCCTTAAATTTGTATCAAGAAATTACAACCTATTATTCAAAGCGGCGAACAGATCAAAATCGGAGCGTTTACCGAGCTTTCCCAAGTTTCAATACAATGTAACAGTCCTAAGAACAGATATAGATTATTGAAGACTGAAAACAATCATATGTTTGTGTGTCCATAACGCCACAAGAGAAATCGCTGGTGTTTTTAAAACTTTGCTGAAACTACATAAGTACTAGAAATATCAATTAAATTGTACTCGAAACTTTAAATGCGTTTTTCTCGCAACTATTTTTCAAACTATTTTAGATAAACTAATGAACCAATCAACTTTGCCTTGTAGTTATATGTTTGAAATATGTACATCTCTCTATCATACTAACGAGATTAACCCTTAAACACACCGATTTTGTAAAATACGGAAACACATTTGCGGGTCTAAGAGACTT
>QKQZ01003367.1:0-10315 GCA_003595255.1 Solenopsis fugax | reverse complement strand
TCCGTCCTGGGCGCAGGAGAGGAAGATAAATGGTGTGAGCTCACCTACATCATTATTTGCCGGACAGATGTTATAGGAATAAATATATGTATACAGATAGCTATATAAAGCTTATTAGATTAATCGCGCCTTATGTATAATAGTTTCTAAGTAGTCGCGCAGTTCCACCCCCGATGGGGAATAGGTGGATCCCCACTAACACGAATGAGGGTGTCCCAAGCAGAGAATCCGAACACGTCACCTAAGCCGAATTCGGATTATTTTAGGATGCGACAGGGGAACTACTCTTAAGTCCCCCCCTGTTTAAGAGGTCTTGTTTCTTTTTTCCAGACCTAATAGGTCTTAGAATAGCAGTTAGGTCGGCTCGGTACATAGAGCATCCTAACCTACGGATAGTCTTCCCTGCCTGTTAATCAAGTGGGATATGATAAGGACGCTTTCCCTCGAGGAGGAGAGCCAGAGTTCGCGGTAGTCTTAAAATAAGGCAGTGAGGGATGCCCGTTACAATGTTAGGTTAGCATATCTAGAGAGTCGGTCACCCCCACCGATGTCATGACGTATAGTCGGTTCCGGGGGGGTGGCCAATGGCTCTGGTAGGGTACACAAAGGGAGAGTTTTTTAGGGGGTAAGGCGATGGGCGAAGGCATCTCTTGCGATACTTCGCACACCGAATCCCTCACACCCAGGAGTACGGGCCCCTGGGCGTCTTCCCCATCGGATGAGGCCGTCTCGCCAGGACTGTCAGGACCCCATGTGCTGAAGAAATAGTGCATGGTAAGTTCCGGCAGCCGGGGACGGTCTGGTCAGTTCTGGATGCGGGCTTTGCGAAGATTCTTCTCTTCCTCCGTAAAAAAANAAAAAAAAGCTTGGTGAGGATAAAAAAAAGCCTGAGCGTGTAAACGCAACTCACCTTAAGTAGGAGTTATAACATCAACGTTACTAATTGTAAGTCGAAGTTAGAAGCCGTGTAAACGTAGTCAATGTTATGAGTGGCACAGATATATTACAGTCTACGTAAAATGATTACTCTCCCATGTAAAAAATGTTTACTAATTATTTCGTGATACATAAATGTAGCGAGATAGTAAAAAATGGCGTACACAAAAATACAAGTACTCAGTTCTTATATTCCTTGTTCAACTTAATTGTCTCGTACATGAGTGGCCATAAATCACCTTTTTGAAATACGGCAAAAATGCAAGGGTTTTTTTAAGTTTCTCCCAAATATAAAAAAATAAATATTTGGTATTTCTAATTTTGTTTATAATAGATAATATAAAGTTTTTACTGGTACAGTTCATATAAACGTAGTAAATAGTATTTGATAAATTAAGTTTTTATTAGGTGCAGGATATATATCGGAGTTACCCTATAATATCTTCAAATCAAAGGATTAAAATTTTTTAATACTGTTTTAATAGATACTGTTATCAAAATAATCATATTGTATTCTTTAAATGGCTGTTGTATAATATTTTGAAATAAAAATATAATATATTTTGTTGAAATTTAAGATTATAAAATTCTATAATGAAAATTAAAAAGTAAAATTATCATTATTTCATATACCAGCATATATGTATGAAATAATGATAATTTTACTTTTATATATATATATATATATATATGCACAAGAAATAATATTGAATAATAAAGAAATTATATTGAATTTTTTGTTTAACAATGATTGTTAAATGCTTGTTTTTGTCTTTACTTGTTTGACTGGATAATGAAGGATTGACGAGATTATCTTGTGCTTTATTGAATACTTTATTTGCGACTGTCTCCTTCAACGTCTAGTAGTAATCTTACCATTAACAGAGAACTATAGAGGCGCCACGAATGACCTAGTCGCGTAGCGCATATGTAGCGCCCCAATTCTAGTAACAAACTCTCTCTAACGTAACGCACCAAATATAAAACAATAAGATACGATAGAATACAATTATAAAAAACAACCATTTAATTTAAGATCAGAACACGCCGCCCGCCTTGACAAATATGTAATATTTTCAATCAAAGCAAAAAAAAATTAAAAAAATTCTACTCTTTGGCAACGAGACTTAACTTAATATGACGCAAACGCTAGTACATTAATAAGAAACTTAGTCTAATAATGGTGCAATGTTTGTAATAGCTCTTTTATAAGTACCCTTCTCAGTCCGTAAGGTAACTATTCTTACGACGCCATCCGTACCGGGATGAATTTTTATTATTCTTGCTAAAAACCATTTTAAAGGTACATTTTCGCTTTCCTTTAACATGACCAGTTGTCCAACTTCGAATTTGATTTTTGACTGAGCTCGCCATTTCTTTCTCTGTTGACACAAAGTTAGGTACTCTTTTTGCCATTTAGTCAACAAATGTTGCCTTAGTTGTTCGACGTGTTGCCATCTTGACAATCTATTGACTAGAATTTCCTTTAGATCTTGCTCTGGATAACCCTGAAAACTTTCTCAGATTAAGAAGTGTCCTGGAGTTAATGCTTTCAAATCATTAGGATCATCAGATAAAGGTGTTAAAGGCCTGGAATTAAGTATGGCCTCTACTTGTGTTAAAACTGTGGTTAATTCCGCTACGGTAAGGCACGTTTCGCCAATCGTTCGTTTAATGTGTAGTTTCATGTAACGTACTGCCGACTCCCAGATATCTCCAAAATGCAGAGATCTAGCTGGTATAAAATGCCAGCTTATTTGTTCAGTTGTAGCAAATTTCTGGACAGACTTCTTAAATTTCGTGTTCTCTAATAATTCTCGTAGTACGCGATCAGCGCCTGCAAAATTTGTCCCATTATCTGAATACATGTTCTTCACCTTCCCTCTTCTTGATACGAATCTCTTCAAAGCAGCAATGAAGGACTCCGTAGTTAAATCCTCTACTAATTCGATGTATACTGCTTTGGTAGTCATACAAATGAATATAGATACGTAAGCCTTATACTGTTTGGCATTGCGACGACTACGGTCTCGAACATAGAACGGGCCGCAATAATCGACACCAGTATTTAAAAAAGGTCTGCTTACGTTGACTCTGACCGATGGTAGCTGTCCCATCAGCTGCCAACTGGATTTTGGGTGCGCCTTCCTGCATTTCACACACTTGTGTACAATGCCTTTTATCTTGCTTCTTGCAAATATGGGCCAAAATTCTTCTCTAATAGCGTTGAGCGTAGTTTGAGCACCAGCGTGAAATAGTTTCTCATGGTAGTGTACTATTACCAATCTTGTAAAGTGATGAGATGAAGGGAGTATCATTGGATGCTTCGCCGATTCTGGTAACATCGAATGCATTAGTCTTTCTCCTACTCGCAATACGCAATTTTCATCCAGATATGGGTTGAGGGTTCTTAATCTTGAATTTCGAGATAGCTTGCCGTCGCGCTTTAATGCCTTTAAATCGTCCTTAAATTCTTCTGCTTGTATTAGCCTGACTATGACTAGTTTAGCTTTCTTTATTTCAGTTGCAGACACAGGTCCTAACTTACGTCCCTTATCTTTGTTTATCGTATTGTAACTAAATCTTAAAATATAACTGACTACGCGCATTAGTTTGCTTAATGACGAGTATCTTTCATATTCTATAGTTAATTCGCCTTTGACCGTCATCGCTATCACAGTTTGTTTACGCATTTCCGATATATTTTCTTGTGGTAATCCTTCACCTTCCTTGGGCCAAGTATTGCTTTCCATTTTCAGCCAGATAGGTCCTTCCCACCATAACCTTGCTTGTATTAATTGTTCTGGCGTTGTGCCTCTTGAGATTAAATCAGCAGGATTTTCCTGAGATCTTATATGATACCACTCGGAAGGTGACGAATTACTATGTATTTCACTCACTCTGTTCGCTACGAAAACTTGCCATTTTCGCGACCTTGACTTTATCCATGCTAATATTATCTTTGAGTCTGTCCAAAAGAATCTCTGTTGTACTTCGATATTTAGACTAGCTAATACTCGATTCATTAAATTCACGAGAAGAACCGCGCCGCACAGTTCTAAGCGTGGTAACGATAGCGCCTTCATAGGAGCTACCCGAGATTTGGAGCAAATTAAAGAAACTATTACTTTTCCTTGAGCTTGTTGTTCTCGTACATATACACAGGCTCCGTAAGCCTTTTCGCTTGCATCACAAAATCCATGAAATTGAATTTGATTCTCCTGGTTTCCCGTTAGTATTAGTCTAGGAACCCTTAACTTGTTTAACATACATAGCTGAGATTTTATTTGATGCCATGCTCGATGCACGTCCATTGGAACTGATTCATCCCAATCTACTCCTATACTCCATAATCTTTGCATTAGTGTTTTAGCTAAAGTGATTACTGGTCCAACCAGTCCTAAAGGGTCAAATAACTTACAGACTTGTGACAATACCGCGCGCTTAGTTACACGCCCATCACACTCCCTTGAAGCGACTTCGTAACGAAATGTATCTTGGGTTGGTTCCCATAAAATTCCTAACAACTTAGATCCTTCTACTTTATTGATATCTACCGCTTTGTTATTGTCTTGCATATCATTTCGCAAACTATTTACGTTAGTATTCCATTTATGTAATTTAAAGCCTCCCTTGTCTAACAATTCAGTTAATTCTTTCTTTAACTCGCTAATCTCTTCGATTATATTTCCGCCTGTTAATAAATCGTCCATGTGGAAATCTCTACGTACTACTTCTGCTGCTTTAGGAAAATTTTCCTTTTCAAGTTCTGCTAGTTGATGCTTACATCGGACCACTAAGAATGAAGGTTTAGTACCATAAGTTATCGTAAGTAATTCAAATTTCTCTGTTATTCTTAGGGTCTTCCCGCCACAAAATGGTTTGCAAAGAAGTTTGATCGCTTTGTATTAAAATTTGTCTGTACATTTTTGATATATCCGCGCACAAAACATATTTGAAACATCGGAAACGAATTACTAACGAAAATAAGTCTAGCTGTAATGTTGGGCCCTTATATAGAGCATCGTTCAACGATTTTCCTCTTGCATTCTTGCTCGATACGTCGAAAACGACTCTAGTTTTTGTAGTAACACTACTTTTACTCTTTTATTACCGCGTGGTGTAGTAAGAACACTTGCACTTTATTTTCAGTCAATTCCGTCTTACGCTCCATATGTCCCAAACGCAGGTATTCTTCCATGAATTTAACGTATTCAGTCTTAAGTTCCGGATTTTTTGTAAGTTTTCTTTCTAGGGATACAAATCTTTTCATTGCTATTTCTCGAGTATTATCTAACAATGTTAATATTTCCTCTTTGACTGGTAATCTAACTGATAAATCTACCTCCTGGCTGCTGATTATACATGTCTTTGAAATAACGTTCGCAATATTCCCCCTCAAGATCTGCGCCTACTGTTCTTGCTTGATCGTAACTTTCTACTTCCCAAAATTTATGCATACTTTCATTTAATTGTTCTATCATGCTTAAATTGCAATTTGTTTGTGTTATTATTATTTTTTTACCCTGTTATAATCGGTAACAACACGCCTAGCAACACGAAATCAAGCGAGATTTCGTGTACTAGGCATACTCGCATCGGATTTCGAATTTCCGCGTTAAACGGAAGACGCGGATAGTCTTTCGAATATCCTGTCTGAAAGACTATCACACGTCAGCAAATGCTGCGTCGCGATTCCGCGATCGTGGGATCTGCAAGCATGCAGAAGAATACGATTGGCCGAGCCTTACTGACATTTTTGTCAATAAAAGGAACAGCCAAAGCGGAAAGCGACGGGAGAGTTAATTGAGCAGCCGACCGGAACGGTACGTGCCGTGCGTGATATCACACGTCGAGCTCGTAATCGGGCGATAACGCGCCGAGACCAAACTACCGGGTCGTCCAGAGATACAAGTGCGAAGCAGCACCGATACTTATATTGCAAGTGTAAAGGCAATACAATAAATATATTAACGTTGGGTATCAAAAGTGTTCATCTTCCCTACAACCCGTCAACGCTGCCTTCCCGCGAGTTCCAACTCCTTGGGCGCAACACGGATCCCAAAAATATAATATATTTTGCTAACGTGCCTCACGGGGCACAACAACCCGTTATACCGATAGGTCCCGAGACTAACCATCCTAATAAGGATTTCTGTAATACTGGTAAATTCCTTCCTAATTTTATTTGTCCAATACATAACAATTCCCAAAACCTTTCCGCACCAATGAGCATATCTATCTTACCAGGCACGTTGAATTGAATATCTGCTAACTTAATATTCTTAGATATATTTAGCTTATCTATTTCGAATTCTACTGCGGGTCTTTGTGTGATTTTTGGTAGTATTATACATTGCAATTCTGTCCCGAATGTGCCGAACCGTGAGGTTAGCTTCAAATTTACGGACTTCATAGCTTGCGACACGACTTGGTTGATTCCTTTAATCTGTATCTGACTGTCTATAGCTTGTAACTTTAACCTTTTGAAAAATTCCTCAGTAATGAAGCTTGATTGGGAACCATTATCTAATAAAGCTCGTCCTTCTATAAATTGACCTTCTTGGTCCCTTACTCTTATGGTAGCTGTAGACAACAATACTTGGTTTACCTTTGACGTTTTTATTGACTGAGAATAAGTGCATGTGGCGCTATGTAGCTTACTAGAATTTGATTCCTGTGTTGTATTTTGATTTTGAGTTTCCTCTTTAATACCTTTCAAAGGAGTGCGATCCTTATGCAACAACGTGCTATGCTTTTTTGAACATTTTTTACAAGGACCGGATGTACAGTCTTTAGCTATGTGTCTACCTTTAAAACAATTCAAACACAGGTTCATGGATTTTATTTTGCTTAAGCGATCTGCTACTGAGAGTTCTTTAAAGGATGGACATTGATAAATTAGATCGCCTTTACAGTGGATAACATTTGATGTTAACTACCGCCGCGTGGGATGTCGTCACTTTAGTGTTGCCATTTTGACGTAAACTAAAATTTGAATTGAATTGAATTCTTCTAGCTACTGCTTCCAGCATCTGACATCTTTTTGTCAAAAACTCGACGAATTCTGTAAACTTAGGTATTTCTTTGGTCTCTAGACTATTTTCCCATTCTTTAATAGTTAAAAAATCGAGTTTACTAGTTATTATATAAATTAATAAGTCATCCCACTGGGCGATAGGACGTTTTAAAGCCTGTAACGCTCTGGTATACTTTAATGTAGCATCTAATATATTTCTTAAGGTAACGGCGTTTTCTCTTTTCAAAGTTGGCAGATCAAATATCGCTTTGATGTGATTTTGCACAGCTAAGCGTTCGTTCTCATATCGCTCTTTTAATCTCGACCAGGCATCGGCATAGTTAACATCCGAAATTTCTAATGAGGCTATAGTTTCTGCTGCGTCACCCTTTAGCGAAGATTTAAGATAATGAAATTTCTGAATATCTCTCAAAGAATTATTGGAATGTATAAGAGAATTAAAAACATCAAAGAACGGGTGCCAATCCTCATACGCCCCTGAAAATGTAGGTAAATCAATTTTTGGTAGTCTGATCGAATTATTATTTGCTCCTTGTGAATTATTTGTAGTCACGACGGCCTGGTCATGATTATTAACAACCATAGCTGGCATCACTCTTTCTCTAATCACTCGCTCACCGTATAATTTTAAATTCATATATTTTTCTTCGTTGCTAACGATCTCGGCATCAGCTAGTTCTTCTGTAATCTCATTGTCATAAATAGTTATTTCTATTTGAACATCTAGTAATGTTTGCCAAAGCTCTTCTAATCTAGCTAATTTGAGTTTTAATTCATCGATATCAACTGTATTTCTGTCCATTGCTTTTAGAAAATTTTCTACTAGAGTAATACCAGCTTTAGTTAATCTTCTTCTTAACTTAAGTTTTGCTAACTCCACGTTTGTCGCCATTTTGTCACGCTTTAATTATTTTTAGTCTTAATTAATCTGTACGAAATTCTGGACAAAAAAAATTTTTTTTTGTTTGTGATGCCTTACGTTTATCGCTATATTAATTCGCTTAGCTCTTTAATGTTCTATTCGTTGCTCTCGTTTTCTGTTTTGGGACCCCTTTTTGCACTCGTCTGCCTTGTCTGCACTCGCTCACTGCCTTATCGGAATAACCTCGGACTGGCCTGCCTCGGAACAAACTCGTACTGGCCCCTGGAATGGCCTCGCTTGTCTCGTTGGAATGGACTCGCCCGTCTCGCTGGAATGGACTCGCCCGCCTCGCTGGAATGGACTCGCTCGTCTCGCCGGCCGGCTTCCGGATCTTTTTTAGCACTATCGTGCTACTGTATCGATGCCTTTTGATTGTAGGAAGCACGCCTTGTGACTCCCGTCTTGTAGCTTCTTCCCACTTGCTTTCCTCACCAATTCGATTCGTACTTGCAGTTTTTGACTCTGGCTCGTTTCGTGCGCGTTCTTCGACGAACTTGCTGCACACACTTGGTTTTTCTTCACTTCCCAGTTTCAACTTACTGGGATTCGGCTCGAAGGACCATGCTTGTTTTTGTCTTTACTTGTTTGACTGGATAATGAAGGATTGACGAGATTATCTTGTGCTTTATTGAATACTTTATTTGCGACTGTCTCCTTCAACGTCTAGTAGTAATCTTACCATTAACAGAGAACTATAGAGGCGCCACGAACGTCCTAGTCGCGTAGCGCATACGTAGCGCCCCAATTCTAGTAACAAACTCTCTCTAACGTAACGCGCCAAATATAAAACAATAAAATAGAATACAATTATAAAAAACAACCATTTAATTTAAGATCAGAACATTAAATATATATTTGTTTTAAATTTGATACTAACTTTTTTATTATTCCAGGCAAATCGTGTTGAAGAGCGCGTGATAAAATATGGCTTATCTTTTTCGAACAAAAAATGCCGTATAGTAAGTTTTACATTCTTCTCAACTGGATTGTAAGTAACAATTTAACGAACGTAACTTATTTCAGGATAAAATCGAGATGATGTTATATTTCTATCATAGAAGATTTTCCTTCACGGCTGCGGAATTTTTTCCATTGGATATAAATATATTTCTTCTGGTAAAACTATTATATTTTATTCTCTTTTATTATTGACAAATAAATTCTTTTTGTATTTCAGATCGCTACTGCAGTAACGATGTACCTAACTTTGATAGTATAAGTCATACAATAAGAGCAATAAGAAGAATAATATCGTAAGAAAGAAATACAAATATCATAATAAATAATTTATGATATAAAAATACAACCTTACTTTAACGAAGGCAACAAAGAATTCCGTTTATTATAAAACTTTAAGTATAAAATCCAAAATATTAATAATATGTCAGATATATAATATATATTTACATAAGTCACACACGTGTACCTAATTAGTTCACTTGAATATACGAGAAGTGGAAGCATGTAAGAAATATTTTATAGAAATATGAATGAAGGAATGAAAGCTTACTTCACTATTCTCTGTTAATTTAAAATTAAATACAAGAATAGAAGACCTATGTTAGTCACAACGGTTCTTGATGACCAAAAAAATAATGATTTTTAATTTTTTACAATTTCTAACTCAAACTACGCACCGCATATTCGTCGGACTTGAAACACAGTCATGAAGCCGGAATAGTTATACATCGCCTGAAAAAGGACGTTCATTTAACTTATATTAGTTATTATGAAAATATCATCACATGCCTCGATAGTCAAAGTGGTCTGGCTGAAGTGTTATTTTTTCGCAATAAAATACATTACAATTTTTCAGGAGAGGATAATATCATAATAATGCATGTTTCTAAAAGCATTAATATTATTATTTCAGCTTCATAACTGTGTTTCAAGTCTGACGAATATGCGGCGCGCAGTTTGAGTTGGAAATTGTAAAAAATTATTATTCGGTACCAAGAACTGCTGTGACTGACAAGGTCTTTTATTCTTGTGTTTTAATTTCGTCAGTCCGATATAATTTATTACTGTTTAAAATTAAATAGCTAACCAAACGATACTTAGCGCTTGCGTAATTGCTACTCAACGTTTTTCTATCTTAAATGGCTTACTAAAATAATAATTAAATACAAACGTAATAATCGGTCAGAGCAGACAAATAGATGTGTTAATTTCTTTACGAACGTCCTGGCTTTACCATATCGTATCCGTTTCCGGATTGGCATATGCCAGAGGTTTCAAAAACAAAATCAAAATCAAAATCGAAACTCCTATCAACAAAGTCCCATTTCAAACTATATCACAAACTTTAAAGAAACTCTCCAAGCAATTATGTCACAACTAATGACTATCACGTTCAGTTGCCGATAGAAATTAAAAACAACAAGTACTCACACGAGTTCCTCATCATGCCATCGTTG
>QKQZ01003363.1:0-16904 GCA_003595255.1 Solenopsis fugax | reverse complement strand
GACGCGACGCGACGCGACGCCGCGCCGTTACCGGGACGACAGACGACGCGACCATCCGCGAGAGCGTCGTCTCACCGCTACGTCACTTGCGACGTATAAATCAGATGCTCAGATTAGAAAATTAGAGCAGGATGTAAACTGGGAGTACTGGGACCGTCTTGCGCTCCGAAAGCACATTACTTCTGTACCAGGTCTTCTCTGTTAATGTATAAGGTTACTTTCAGGGTTGTGCCATATATTTCAACATTACGCCTACACGGATTTATTTACATAAACAATACGTGATGTTTTACATGTAGACAATACAAATATGTAAAGTACATAAATTATAATATAAATAAAATAATACATAGAGAGAGCACTAGCTATTATATACAGAAAAAATTAAGTTTTAAAATTGTTAATATATTAATATATATGACTTTGATATAACAATAACAAAAATATATATATATAATATTAAAAATTTAAAAGTTAAAGAAAATAATATATATAGTTTTCACTATATCACATATCAGATTCAAATCTTCTTTGATGTGTAGGTTAGAGTTTACATTATACATAGATGACATTTTATCAGAGTAACTAATTAAAAAGTTAATAATTTTTAACTTAGCTTAGTTAATTTTAAATTATTAATTTTTAATGTTAACTAGTTATTTTTGAAACACAACTTTAATTTATTATAACTTTTTTCCCAAGTTAAAAATTTATTCTATGTATAAAAAAATATTCTCACGTAAAAACAATATTTTTTTGTTATTTCGTATAAACTTAATTTACAAATCAAATATTACATTTGATGATCCATGTTATAATTGTTTTGAGTAATCTAACTTTAAAAACTTACGAATTTCTAATTTAATATGAATAATTTAAATTTAACTTTTCAACATTAACTTTTAATTTAATCTCGAGAAGCTTAGAAATCGATTAAAATTGATGAAAAAGTGGTGAGGGTGAATCTACAAGGTATATGCATAAAAGGCAGGAATTAGTTTGAGGTACGATGAAAATTTATGAAAAAGGGATGGGAGAGGGGTAAATAAAAAACATTTTACATTTTTTAATTTTTTTCAATTGCGCCAGATTGTACTAGAATAGCTCAACAACTTTCTATAATGACAAAATTTCCGCCGATTGACAAATTTCGCAATACAAAGTTATGATGCAGAGTTAGGAATTTTTAGGAACAAAAAACATCAAACTCGTATAACTTTGTTGACCGTGATAAATAATCGTATTCTGCTTGTTGTGCTGAGTTGTTGTACTATGCAAAATCTATATATACATGCATAAAAAGCAGAGATCTCACTTTGTAATATCACCTTTGTAAATATTACGTTGTAATATTCACATTCAAAGGAAGCGTACACATAGAAAAATATTAATTTTACTGCTAAAAAAAACGATTATTTACTTTTTCTTTTAGCAAATAACAGTTATCTTTAAAAGAGTAAAGAATAATTTCTTGATAATTGTCTTAAAATACATTCATCACAAATTAAAAAAAAAAACTCATTATCATGAACTTAAAGAAAGAATGTACTCTTTTGAAGAATACTTTCAAAGAATAAAAATTTACCGAAGAAAAGTCAGTATAATTCAGATTTTCGTTTTAATTTAATATTCTTGATTGAAGTAAATTATTAGGATTCAGAATATATTTTGAATAAATTTGGCGCTTACGATGAACGTATGACAGTTTTGCGGATATACACAAACTTATGAAATATTTATTTAATTCACAGTAGGTATTTTTGTGTGCATATTGTGTGTAAATTATATTTATTTATTTTAAGTAAATATTTCTTATTTCAAATAAATGATGAATGTATTTTAAGATTGTTATAAAAAAAATATTTTTGTAAAGATTACTGTTATTTAAAAGAAGCAAACTAAAATTAATCAATTAATCGCTTTTTTTAGTATGAGAAATTTAAAGAAATTTTTCTTCCTGTAGGAGAAAAATAAAAGTATGTTTGTATAATAAAGTTAGTTAACGATTAAGTACATCACGAACTCGATGCGGAGTTATTGAGATGGCTACTGAAAAATTAACTTTTATAAAAAGAAAAATGCCAAAAATATTATAGTTAGATAATTTAAAAATGTTACGGAAGTATTTGACTACAAAAATAGACTTAAAATATTAAAATATTAAAGAGCATATAATAATTTAAAACAAAAAGTATTAAATATATTACAATATAATTCAAACTTATTCTTTTCTACAAAAAGTAACGTTACAAAAATTTGAAGTACTTTCAGATTCCCAGTTCGTTTCCCCGTTTCACGTCGCGTCTTCTTCAATTAAAAAAAATTATATAGCTGAATAATTTGCACTTTTTATTTTTTCCTTTTTTTATTCTAATATCTAAGACAAATGTTTTATTTTAAGCGTGAAACTTATAATGTAATTAATTTATGTAAAAAACTGGTCTTAGATTTTTCTTTTCTCATTATGTGTCTATTTCATTTTAAGCGCGAAACCTGCAATGTAATCAATTTATGCTGTAAAGAACTGGCCTTAGATCTTGATCTCGGCGCTCGTGATCCAAACGGTTTCGAAATGCGGTACGTACGAGCAACCGCGCGCGGTAGCCCTTGTAAGATTAAATGGGTCGAACGGAGCCAATCGAGGCTGACATCGGGCCAACTGGGCCGACACAAGTCGACGCGACGCGACGCTTTCGTGCAGGGCTGCACACGGACGTCGACGCGGGTATCGCGAGCGATGATCTTTGATCGATCGATCGTGCGCGTGGAACGGAAGATGACGATTTCCAATGCACGCGCGCAGCTACAATGTCAAAGGCCGTGAACTTTTTACTTCCTTCACTTCACACGTCAGTCGCAGTCGCACAATAATCGTGAAGAAGGGAAAAAAATTGATTTCATATTCGCGCGGTTCTCATCTATCCGCAATCTCGCGCGTCAATTTGATCAGCGCGATTTAGAAACCGAGCGGATGAACACGCCGAGTCGATAACCGAACGGAAGATTGAACTTTCTCTGGAAACGCAGGCGCAGTGAAACGCGCATGAGTGTTTCTCTCTAATCACTTTCGCTTCCTTTTGCTCTCGTCGGGAGAAATCCTATGATAAATCGTCCCGATAGAAGAAGCGAGCGAGCAAGCGAGCGATTGAATTGAAAAGCATTGTTTTTAGGACAGAGATTAAAAAAACAGTCCAAAACAAAATGTCTTATATTATATTTATAAAACCCAGTTTTCAATTTTATATAATAGTCGAGATAAAAACTGATTGAAATATCTATTGGTACAGCGTATGCATATTATTGGACATTGATGTATTGTACATATGTCCAATGTTCAATATACCAATAGTATACGTTCTATTATTGGACATTGTATTGTGAAAATAATCACAAGAGAAAAATAAATAAAAAATTCAAGAGAGAAAAAAGTATGTATAGAGTAATTATAATTAATTACGATCGTATTACCATATATATTATACACGTAGCATAAATTACACAATAATTAACACAATCCTAATTACGATTGGGTACATTAATTATGCTCGTATAAATTAATGTACTTATTAATACAATCAAAATTATGATTGTATTAATAAGTACATTAATTTATACGTGCATAATTAATGTACACAATAACACAATCGTAATTACGATTAATTATGACTGCATTATTGTGCCCATTAACGTATGTATATAACGTAAAATAATGTCCATAGTAAAACAATTGTAATTATGATTGAATATGATTGTTATTGTATAAAAATTTATATACATTATTTATGTAATTTCTTTTGCAAAATGAATATTATTAAAATATTACGAGACTCGTATTGCTTACTTCGTTTTACGTATTGCTTATATCAGCATTCGGTAATAGCAATAATAGCAGTAACAGAGCAATAAATTATCAAAAAGTTACGTTTATTATATCATAAAATTTTCAGTTAAACACCTGTATTTGACTGCTAAGTAAAAAAAAAGATTTTACGAGTTTATAGTATTGCGACTTTATGGACCGCACGTCCTGTTTCATGTATAATATAATTATGAATAATAAAAATAGAATAACCTAATAGCGTGTTAATACTTTTTTTACATAAGTGCTGAATACAAAATCTGAATACAAATTAATGTGAAAAATAACACCAAAACATATACGCGATATACTCTGAAAAAAAGTTTGGTAATAGTTACTAAATGTTAAGTGAAATAATGTCAATTAAATATTTGGTTAATATAATGAAAAATAATTTTATTTTAAATATTTTGTAAATGTTACTAAATTTGATAATACTTGCTAAATATTCAGAAAAGTAAAATTATTTTTGCTTATATTAATCAAATATTTAATTGGCATTATCAAACTCTTTTTTGGCTTTTTTACAATAATTCGTCAGATACAGGTGTTTAACTGAAAATTTTATAATACAATAAACGTAACTTTTTGATAATTTACTGTTCTGTTACTGCTATTATTGCTACTACTGAATACTGATAAACAATATAAAAAACAAAATAAGCAATGCGAGTAATATTTTAATAGTTACATAAATAATGTATATAAATTTTTACACAATAACACAAAATCATTTCAACGTTTAGTGTTTAGTCCTTGATTGCGAGGACGGGGTATACGGAAAGGAGGAACAATTAAAAAACGTTTTGCGTTAATCGTCTCAATTTATCTCTTATTTCGAAATAAACTTAGGCAACATCATAGCGTAGCATCGCGGATACATACGCGCGTTATGTACACCCGCGCGTCTATTTTGTAAACGCATGTGTGTCTATCACAGAATAAATGTGGTCGGAAGAGATCCGCGACACGGTGGAGAATAACGCGCGATCGCTCGCGCACAATTAGTTCGCGAGGTACTGTCCCTTATACGCAATCGCCTCGCGTCGCGGCTAACGCACACGCATACACACACGCACTTGCGTGCCCGCACCACGCATACGCGCGCTCGGGGACCTCCCGTTTGCGTGGAATTACATCGCGACTCATTTTCCCACGCGTAACTTCTTCTCGGTTGCGTGATCCACCGCGATTCTGTACACTTTCACGCATCCGAGAAAGTCCCCGAGGAGGGAACGTCACCTCTTTCTCCTATAATAGCTTCAACTAATTCGAAGCACTTTGCAAACACGTTACACCGATTCGCTCACAAAAAACGGCACGTTTAAGTCAAAGCAAACATTGTTGGAGAAACATTAAGTTAGTATGAAATCACACAGAATGGAACTAATTTTGTACGAATAATAAACCACGTTTTTATACAGCGTGAGGAGAAAGTGTCTTCCCTTCGCATCTCCCAAATGTATAGAAAACGATAAATTTATTTAACAAATATTTTACGTATTTTATCAATCGATTTATCTTGTTATTTTATGTAATGGTATTAAATTAAAAATATTGACATGAGTCATTTCATATTTTATAAATATGGAAATAATATTTAAAATATTTCTCTCTCGGTTCTAATTTTCCAAATATTTTATAACGTTACGTCTATATTTTCATATTTAGGGCAGAAACAAATTATGTAAAAAAATGTGATTCCCCTTTTAAAAATACCTGTGCAGTTAACGTAAGCACTTTATGAAAAATACATGTGATAAAATTTGTATGCATCAGATATATTTCCTGCTTGAAAATGCAGATCAATGCAGATTTTTTCATGTTCGTGATATTTGTTTTTTTTTTATGTTTAATATCTTATGTTATTTAAAGCAGCTGGCTCTTTTCCGAGACTTTCTCCTCACTATGTATACTATTCAACGATCCCTGTGTGTAAAATTTACTTAACATCAATATAGCAGTCTTAAGTAACACGTTCACATTATTTACGAACATTAAGATTGATAAGAGTTAGTCTAATAAATTTTCCTTCTCTCTTTCGTCGAGATTGGCACTTGTAACGTTTTCTCTCGGATGCAACAGATTGGTGCTAGCTTTACTACGCAGCGTCTCGCAAAATTGTCGGATTTAATGTTTTCAAGCGTAAAAAGATCAGTCTGTTGTTCGTATCAGGTCAAATCCTTCTGTGATAATTGCCCAGCAAACGAAAATGAATTGAAATGGATAGAAATGAATTCATTTCGTTATTTTCGAATTCGCGCTTCACGTTTCTCGAATCCATTTGAATCCAAAAATAATATAATACGGATATGAATACGAATACATCCGAATTCAACATGATGAATAGCTCACCTCGTATTTCAATCCATTTGAATCCAAAAATAATATAATGGAGACATGAATCCATCCGAATTCAAGATGATAAATAGCGCATTTTGTATTTCAATCCATTTCAGTACATTTATATTAAAAAATACTCCGGGACTCTAAAGCGCGAACTCGGATAAATTAAAATAAATTACAATTTTCAATTCATTTGAAATTATTTTCATTTGCTGAGTAGCTTTTTAATCGCGCATATACCAAGTACGGGACGTGATTTCAGAGTTCTAGCTCACTGCGCGCGGTTTAGCTTATAGAAGCAAATTATAAAGGAAAGCGTCGTAAAAATAATATCACAGGACAGTCGGAGTTATAAAGTCGCTTACACGTGTCTTATTCGTTTTGTAGAGTCGTCTTAAATTATAGTATTTCACGTTTGCTTGCGCTTCACATTACGAGAGCGAGGAGAAAAGTTGAGAGGGAGAAGGGGGAGAGGGAGAGGGAGAGGGTCTCTATCTCTGAATATTTTAATTATAAGAGCTATTCATGTATTCTCCACACGCGTGTAACGCTCATTACTTATATCCGCGGTTATATTCGCGCGCCCGTGTATTGGTATCTAAATCAATAACGATAATCTCTTTACGTTACAACAGTACTGTAAAGCTGTCACAACCACGTAATGTTTATCGAACCGCGTCAAGTCGTGCGTTACGAGCGGGCGAGGCAGTCAAAAAGGGTTCGACGGGGGAAACTTTAAGGGTTTATGTGACCGCGTACGTGCGCGGCAGCTTCTCCATACAGCACAGAACGTTGAAAGAACATTGCTGAGATATTGGAATGATTGAATATTCAAGTGTGAATGTTTTCTCAATGTTGAATCTATATTGGTTTCTCTACACTGTAAAAAAATTTTCTCAAAATTACCCACTATAATAGGTATAAGTTACTAAATAGTTGTAAATTTCCACGCATTTGTAAATTTGCAATATACAAGGGTAAGATTAATTTTATAATTTGTAATTAAGCAGATTGCAGAAGTAAATTTACAACATGTATGGAAAGTTATAGAAATGATAAGGTCAAAACGTTTTGCATATTATCATACATGTTGTAAACAACAGAATGACTACTTACTGTGCCCTCACATAATGATGCTAGCTGGTTTTCATGCATGCACAGTGAATATTAATCGCATTATATTTCACAGCGATATATGGAATATTGTTGTATTACGTAATGTTACAAAAATTTAGATAATTATATATAATATTTAAATGTCCTGTTATATACGTAATTTTTCGTCTAAAATATGATATATTTACTCAATAAAAGCAAATCTGCATATTTTTTGTGGATTTACATAATTTCTATAAAATTACATGATTTTTTTATATTTACGGGACTAATTGTGTAATTTTTACTCTATTATATGTAAATTTACTGAATTTTTTTACAGTGTACATTGATTGTTAATGTTGCTGCAATGTTGAACCAACATTGAACAAGTTATTATCAATATCTTTTCTTATTTTGTCAAAAATGAACAAAAATGGAAAATGTAAATAGAAAAAAATTGAGTTAAATTTAACAATTTAAAAAACATTTGATTTTACTCGATTACTACCTTTCGGAAGGCAATGGCAAATCACCGAAGTATCTGGTCATAAAACCCCTTTAAATTAGGCCGTTCGGAACCGGCGTTTAAACTATAGGTCCCGTATATCTGTATAAATTGTAAAAAGCGCACACCACAGAAATACGTTGAGGGATTGCTCTGATAAAGAGCTAAGGATTAGAGAGACTATTATAAAATACTCTTCAAGCCATTCAACTTTAACTTTTTCGATCTCTTATAGTTTCGACGATATTCGCTTCGGAAGAAAAAAACCGATTTTCTTAAAAAAAAAAAAATGTTTTATATTCCCTAAAAATAATAAGAATATTATCAATATTATCTTTTAAATTTAGATTTTTTTCCCATGATTTGACACATTTATTTTATTCAATTTTTTTGAAAATATAAAATGTAAATATATATATATATATATATATATATATAATAGGTATATATGAATATTGAATTACAACGTAAGACATAAATTCAACGGACATTGAACGTTTCTGATGTTTTTTCAACGTTGAATCTACATTTCGCTATGTTGCTGCAATATTCGCAATCTTGCAATTCAATATTGTTGAAATATTGATTCAACCCAGTGTGCTGTATGGATTCTCTCCGTAAAATGTACGCGAGACTCGTCTTTCCCTCTCGTATGTGCTACAGGCTAATTACACTTATTTCGCCACGCAGTTAAATTATATATAAGTATATTTATATAAAGAATACCGCCAGTGTATGGCGCGCATATATACAATGATCGCTGCGAACGTACAAGTCTTGTTGCTCGACGAGGTCTTCTCTGTTTCACCGTGACACGAAACAGCGGGTGTGTATGTGTGTGATAACATACGCGCATTAAAAAAGAGAAAAATCACGTATAAACATTTATACGTGTGAATCTCTTTTTCTCTTTCTCTGTCTTTTGTTTTGTCTCATCACGCGTATGTTTACCGATAATACATCCCGTTTTCTCTAGGCCGTGACTGTTCCTATAATATATCAACTTAGGCTCTTTATAATTTTCTATCTCAAATAGAGGCTTCTTATATATCTTTCTTTATATTTATCCAATAAACAGGTAGACATATTTGATTCTTTTGCCTTACATGCTAAAGTACGCGAATCACGCACGATAAATACTTTCCCCCTGTATGTGTGATCTTTTTCTCATCAGTGTTTTTTTTTTCTTTTTGTAAAGCGCCATTTTTGCGGAAGGAGAAATTTACTTCCGTCCCTCGTGTGATTGTGTCATTTTTCCACTATGGTTTTGTATATTTTAATATATTACAGTCACTTTGGCTCCTCTTTTGACTTTTAAAAATATAGATAATAAATGTCTCTTCAAAGCCAAAATCTTTCGAGCAACTAAACAAGCAAAAGGACGAATGAGCGATGATTGTACTAGAAAATTTTATCGCGATCGTTATGCTATTATGGTTCCAATCACGGTTATTAATTTCGTCAGATCACTCATTGCCTTATTAGATCACTTTTATCCAATTCTTTAAATTTCTCATTAAATCTGGCTCTCTTGTCAGAAATTCGTTCAAAAAGCCGGAGACTCTGATTGGAGCTTTTGGAGACTGAAAACCAAAAAAATGGCTACACTACTTTTTTAAACAAAAAAGAAGTCATTAAAATTTAGAGCGGTTAGCCAGAGACTTTTTTCAATCGTGGTTCGCTATATACATTGTCAGTACTGACAATCTATAGTTCATGTTACGTATACTAATAGATTTTCAATACTGGTAATTGAATTTCGGAACGCAGCCTATATTTTCCATATACGTCAAACAAACTGCTTAAATTTGATCGTATTAAAAAAGCTTGTATATATGTAAGAAAATACTTTTAAATACAGTTCACGAGTCCTTTTCATAAGGAATGGAAAAATGATCAGTGCTGGTTTCTCTTTTTTCTTTAAAAAAAAAGAAATAAGTAAATAAAACGCACAGCTTATCGAAAATTTGGGCAAGACAAATTGCGAATAAAGCCTTTAAGCTGCGAATCATTGTCATTTATAAACATTTAATAGATTTGTTTGTTATATATTTCTTAGTTTTAACATTCAATATTAGTCTCTTGTCACGAAAAAATACGAACGTAATATGCATACTATATACGTATGGTGTATATGTATATAGATATATACGTACGTGTATACATATGCATACATCCTCTCATTTATAAATCATTTGTCTGTTCAACATCTTTTTAAAAATATAATCAGATTTTAGCTCACATATTCTATACGTTAGTTGTCTAGTCATAATCTCTTCTAATCGCGATAACTATTTTTTAAAATTATAATATATTCTTTAAAATTCTCGCGCATTTTATAACCACAGAGATTTTTTAGAACCTTACCTTTGGAATATTATCAGGACTAAATACTAGAGTCCTCTCTCTCTCTCTTTCTCTCACGTATAATAATAGTATCGGAAGTTCAATAATTATTCCGATTGGTACATCAAAATTCTGTCTTTCTAACGATGTGCGCCGCGGAGTGTTAATTAATCGTCTTCAATCGTGAATTTCAAGCTCATTGTGCATACGACTAATTTGAGAAATTACGATTTTACTCTGTATCTCGGTAAATTTGCGTGCGACAAACATTCATAGGTCTATACACTTTACTAAAAACGGTGGAAAGAACGATTATATATATATTGCCAATTTTTTTTCGGGTTTCTCGCTTGTAAGCCGAATCCCATATTGCATTGATTATATATTGCGATAATCATACGTTCGAAATTTCTCAATCATATCGCGCTGATCTCGTGGAATGGAATCGTGGAGGGAACATTATTATCCAACATAATTAAATATTCCTGATCGTTTACACAAACGGTCACCTTCCTTTTTTTTCTATAAATTTACATCCCACATATTTAATATTAAAATCTATTTTAAAGCATAAAATATTTTCACAATGTGAGATCTATCAATTAGAACGTTAGCATACTCGTTAATCTCTTTAAACCTGATTTGCAAACAGTTTGCGCAGTATTATTTTCCACGTAACAGTATATTACAATACTCTCATTGGAATAATGTATTTATTCATAAATCCTGCTTCATCTGATTTTGTATAAATTCGATCTTTTCCCCCGTAAGTTTATACGGTATATAAAATTTCACGTTTTCGAATTTTCGGAGCGATTATGTATCGGATACGCTGCATCAAAATGTGGGATATTAATAAGCGGATATCAAATCCCGATTTATCAATTTGATTATATGTATACGTATGTGCGTGCTGTAATTTATTTTGCCGGTTTTGGCAATTCAAATGATGCCTGCATTATTTGTCCCGCAAAATTAATCACATTATACTTTCATTCGACAATTTGGCAGACTTACGACTAAGCTAAAGATTTACCGTGCTCGTCCATTAAACTTTTAGATCCCGCGCTTCGTGCTGATGAGGAAGCTGTCGGTGGACATCGTGGTCGTGGCTAAATGCTGCGGCGTCGTCGAGTTGTCGACGCAATACGGCATTATCTTGCCGTGAAAGCAAGTACTGGAACTACTGTTGATTATGAGTAACAGAAGACCGGAAATGGCGGCCAGAATACCGGCGCTCATCAGGCCGAGCGCTGGGAGCTTCTTGGACGAGAAGATGGGTCCCTCCTCGAGTTTGAGGTAGCAGAGACCGGGCAGAACGTAAGCGAGCGGCACCGCGGCGAGGATACCGTTCAACTCGAGGACGATGCCGAGGCAGTCCGTCAACATGGAGATCAGGTATGTAACGGATACTATCGTCAAGGTGATTATCAGGTACTTGCGGTCTGAGTTAGGCACGTAAGCCTCGTGTCCCTCTAATTCGTCCGTGCCCTTGATCGCCGTCATGAGCACCTGGAGCGATATAAATGCCCAGTAAACGAAAATGGATTGAAAATTTGTAATCCATTTTAATTCATTTGAATACATTTTGGATTAAAAGACAGCAATTAAGTCATTTCAATCCTATGTCATGGATTAAAATCCGTGAAAACTCCTTTTAGATTAAAAAAATAAATATTACTTTATTTCAATCCCATTTCATGGATTAAAATGGATTATATAGCCCGCATAACTTTTTTGAATTGAAAAAAATAGAAATCCAGTAATTTCGACCTCACTTTATGGTTTACAATGGATTTAAGGAATTCTTAAACTTTAATTGGATAGAAATGGATTCGTGTGGTCATTGTCGAATCCAAATTCTTGATTTTTTGAATCCATTTTCATTTACTGGATGGCGAATAAATGGCGATCATTACACTACAGAAACTTTTGATGAAGTAAAAAGGATCCAATTAGCGAATGAATTCTGGTCAAAAATCAAAAAATGGGTCCGGGTTGTGTGGCGGCAGTGTCCATTTGCCACGTATAATCTCACTTTGGCAAAAAATAACGTTATTCGTGAATGACCTCACATATACTGCAGCTTTGCCTGCTACATGAACACGGGAGTGTTCATACAAAGTGAGATTGATGAGTGACAAATAGGCACTGCCATCACACGACCCATTTTTGACCACTCACTTAATCATTCGATTTTGACTAGATTTCTTCTTTTATTACCTCATACTATGTGTCAAGTTTCATGACGATTGGTTTTGTATCACAAAATTTTCTCAATTTGGAATATTCCTTTAGTTAAATACAGATCTGAAAATAATTTTATTGTATGTACCATCAAAATAATTATAAAGGATGCTCGAGCATGATTATCAATGCTGCAAAAAGTTTTGATACTCTAGCAACTAACTTGAATATCTTACTGTAATTACATTTTGATGATTTACAACAAAATTATTTTCAGATTTGTATCTAGCTGAATTTTTAGATACTTTAAACAAAACTATTCTTTTTCGTGCAATAATTATTCAATTCTTCAATTACAAATTTTCCAATTACGAGCCTTCGATTCTTGTTATGCATACGCAAGTGTTAGAATGTGAGAGGTGTTACCTCGCGTGTAACAAAGCACTCGATGGGGAAGGTTAGCAGTATGGTGCCGCTGAACATGACTCTGGCAAAATTCATCAGATCGTCGTCCCAGCAGTAATTTTCCATGAGATCGCCCTGAACGTATGACGTGAAGGTCGCGTAGCCGGCGACCCCAAAGGCCGCGGCGATTAGGAAAGACGTGAAAAGGGACCAATGTGTCACCACGTCCCACTTTTGTTGGGTCGCTCTCTCGATCGAGCCATAAATAAGGAAAGTGTTGTGGTGGCACATGAAGGCGAACGCCATTATACCGACAGACGGGACGACCCCCGGGAAATTGGCGAATCTCCAACTGTCCTTTTGACTCGGGCTGTAATCAATCACACCTATGATTACACATAGTGACTTTATGGGAGATATTAGCGACCTTTCCCCCCGTCCCCGTGAACTACAGGTGAAATTCTTGCTTACACCATGGTGGACATCGTATCCATCCGGATGAAGATGGCGAGAAGAATGAACCCGACGCAGATCAGAGAGAGGAAAGAGATTTTCGCTAACCGCGCGACGTTCCTGTAAAGGCAAAGCGGGATAGTGATGCAGAGGGTCGCCAGGAGAATGACGACTTGTCGATGAGCGAAAATGTTCGTCTCGCCCATCCCCGTCACTCTTATCAAGACCTTGGTAACTGTATCGCCGACGACGACGTTGTAAGAGACCATCGCTGCAACGTTAATAAAATCATTTCACGTTAATAAAAGCACGTCGACCTGTTCCGTTAGAATTAACTACTCTTTACGTTTGGATCAATATGAAAAAACTCTAAAACAAAAAATAAAAAAGAAAGAGATCTTACATTAATAAAAAAAAGTCATCAAAATGCCAGAAAAGAGAAAGCTTTTAAATATTAGTTAGAAAATAAAACAGACAATAAAATTTTAGGTTAAATAAAGCAGAACAACAGAATTAACTCTGGAATGCTATTGTTGGTGAATTTTCACTCAAGTGAAATTTAGTACATTTAATTGAATTTTCACTTAATTACAGTTCAAATTACAATTTTTGTTAGATATTAAAATTTTGACAGCTTAAAGTAAAATTTAATTTAATTTAAGATTCTTTTTACATTAAAACAGTGTTAGTTCAGTTATTTTAACATTGCAACAGACATAAAAAAAGACATAAAAAAATAAACATAAAAAAATATAAAGGAAACACACACAGAAAAGTATTTAAAAAATTCTCAACTACGTGGGTGAATTTTTATCCAGGTGTTAATATAAAAAAAAATATGAGTAGTATTTCAGAATTTGAAGCTACGTCGACTTTTATATCGACCAATACACGGTTCTTATCAACCAGTTTATTGGAGTTCTTCTATTCATCCTATAGGTAGAAGTTTATCAGATGTATAAAACAAACGTAATTTACGATTTATTGAGGAAGGAAAAAAGGGAGCGGTTGTGAGATAGCAGGGAGGTTGTGGAATACTAATAACTAATCTCATAAAAGGCACTTTTATTTATAAAAGATCGCAAATTAATGATCTTTCGTAGATCTTACACGCTAATAAGTGCCACTAAAGAAAGTTTTGTGAACATTTTATAAAATATATTTTATTTGAATGAAAAATTTTTAATAATTTCTTTGGCTTAAAGAAACTTTTTAAAATAATTTCTTTGCTGCTAGTAAGCACTGTGCAACGTCCACTACGAAATTGTAAAGTCGCAAGAGCGTCTCTTACATTCATAATGTATAACCAAAACATCCTTATGCAACTACGTACCTATGAACGGATAGATGAACTGCAACGTCGTGAGAATGTAGAAGCCGGCGCGGCCGAAACTCGCTCGCATCAGCCCCTGGTAGCTCATCTCGCCGCAAATGTGTCCGCTTCGCACCATAAGGATTAACGAGTAGTCGGTCAGCGCCGCTACTAAAATTAACAGGGCGATGCCGAGACCGAAGCCGGCCTGATGCAGCGCGTACGGTATTCCTGAAAAATTTACATCAGTCTCTAGCCGACGTACACTGAAAAAAAAGACTGGCTATAATTATCAAATGTATAGTGAAATAGTATTAATTAAATATTTGGTCAATGTAACCAAAAATAATTTTATTTTTCTAAATATTTAGTAACTTATACCAGATTTGATAATATTTATTAAACATTTAGTAAAATAAAATTATTTTTGGTTATATTGATAAAATATTTCATTGATACTATTTCACTATACATTTGGTAGTCATAACCAGACTTTTTTTCAGTGTAGCCGATGTACACTGAAAAAAAAAAGACTGGTTATAACTATCAAATGTACACAGAGAGAAAAAATTGTAGTGGTGGCAACTATAAGGGGACAACCATACAAATTTTGTTAATATAATTATAATATATAGTTAAGTGAATTATATTATAGTTATTGCAACTAAATTAATGGTTAAGAGAACTAATAAAAAATAGTTGTAGTATACTATATAATAAAGTAATTACACTATATTAATTTTCTTAACCATAAACTTAGTTGCAATAACTATAATATAGTTCACTTAACTATATATTATAATTATATTAACAAAATTTGTATGGTTGTCCCCTTACAGTTGTCTCCATTACAATTTTTTCTCTCAGTGTATAGTGAAATAGTATCAATTAAATATTTGGTCAATGTAACCAAAAATAATTTTACTTTTCTAAATATTTAGTAACTTATATCAGATTTGATAATACTTATTAAACATTTAGTAAAATAAAATTATTTTTGATTATATTGACCAAATATTTAATTGATACTATTTCACTACACATTTGGTAGTTATAACCAGACTCTTTTTTCAGTGTACTTCAGGGGATGACTTCGCGAGCATATCGAGCTCTTTCTCGCCATCTACAATCAACCAAAATCATTTCTTATTTACCGATGACGCCGCTGCCGATGATGGAATTGATGAAATTGAAGCTCGCGAGCTGCAGGCTGCTAAATTTGCCGGACTTCCCCTCTTCCTCTTCCTCCTGCAATACGTGCCGATGACGTTAAATGCAAGTGCTTTTCGCAGTGATAAGCGTGGGCAGAGACCGTCAGCGCATTGCGAGCGAGTTTTGCGGTGTAGACGTTAATTAGATGTCACATTGCGTATTCGCGCTCGCTCATACCCGCGAACATTTCACGAGCGTTCGCGTATATTTTCACGCTGATGAATATTAATGGCAGCGAGCGAGCGTTCGAAAAAGCCGTTCCGAGAGGCGCCGCGTAATAATAAAAATACGCAAGTTGACGGTGAAATAGCTGGCAGGCAGGGGCTAAACGGTTACGCACGATCATCAGCTAGCGGAATAATTTGGAGCGATAGCGAAGCGCGGAGGGATGACGCGATAGAAGAAAAAGGAACGATAACGCACGTGCGCCAGGTCGCAGTCCAACGGCCGTGGGCAAAATTGACGAATTGAGCGTTCGAAGAAGAGTGCATCGCCCCGTCCGTCGTCGGAACAACATTCACGCGGGACTAATCGATAGCTACCGATATCGGGCGAAGCTACTTGGGGAAGTTTCTGTAGCGCGTCAATTAATCCGCTTGTTGTTCGCAGCGAGTGTCTCGCGTAGTAGCTTCGCAAAGTAGATCGGACGTAATGAGGCTGCCGTCCGCGGCAATTAATCGCTTGTCGCTCCAATAATAAGATGGAGTTGGGGACGGACGAAAGAAAGGCGAAATTCTTATGAAAAAGTACTATGGAATTTGCGATGAAATAATTGAAAGTAATTAAAGAATCATTTGAATCCAATATTGTGTACCACAAAGATGTGCAAATCAAAGTTTTTTTCACTGAAACACCGAATTGAATCAAATGGAATTTCATTTTTCTATTCAAATTAGAATTAAAACGAATCGACATACACGAGTCGAATCAAATTAAATCGAATTGAATCGTTGAAACATTTAATTAATTATTTAATATTAACTAATTTAATATTTATTGTTAGATTGAATTTTTATACATAGAAGAATAAAAAGATTTCTGTGTAATAAAAATATTGATTATAATATTATATGATACAAAATAATCATTTTAAATATTAAATAAAAAGTAATAAAAAATTATTTTATAAAATAATATAAAAAAATCAATTTACATAATTTTTAATTACCATGATTGTTATT
>QKQZ01003360.1:0-20093 GCA_003595255.1 Solenopsis fugax | reverse complement strand
TTTTTTCTGACACCTGCGGTGTAAATCCCCCCGCGGCGTAAATACCGCAGTTACCCTATATCGCCGACTGTGCGAAGAAAAGTTCTACATTCTATATTCTGGACTCTTCAACCCCCTCACTGTCGCGAGAATCAAAATTGATTTTGAGGCTTTAAACTGGTATGCTCGGTGTCAAGCTGCGCTTGCCGTATACATAATTCTCTCTCCAAGTTCCGTACTTTTCGTAAAACAGAAGTCCTCGAGTGACTTCAACCGAGCGAGATAAAATGACAATTCCGGGGTTTGCGCTTCAGCTCGGGGCCTCGTCTCATCCTCCCGCGATGTAAGCCCGATTTAGTTGGCTTCGCAAAGCCCCGTGACGGGCTTTCTCGTATATACTACGGGATACGGTTTGCTCGAGCAAGTTAAGCGATTATACCGACGAACCCTTTGACCCGCGTTCAATCTACTAAAAGTTCATACGGGTCTCTACGGATCGTCAATTCCATGATTGCACTACATTTTTATTTAAATAAATTTCAATGTTTACCTTCTCATTGTATTTTTTAAACATGTCGGACGGTTGTCTAAAATTTTTTTTTACCCTCTTGCACTAAGCTAGCGCACTGTTGGTGCAATTTTACGATGCTATTAATCTTTTTGCATAATTATCGTATATGTTTATTTAATTCATTATCAATAAATAAATTGTTGTTACAATGAGAAAAAAATTAACTTGACCAAATT
The DNA here is from genome assembly GCA_003595255.1 of Solenopsis fugax. Lineage (NCBI taxonomy): Eukaryota > Metazoa > Arthropoda > Insecta > Hymenoptera > Formicidae > Solenopsis > Solenopsis fugax. The sequence goes on along the minus strand of QKQZ01003360.1, from coordinate 19,367 downwards.
TTTTAACTCGATTAAATTTTTTCAAGCTTAGAAAAACGAGCTTAAGAGCCGTGCNACAAGTAAAGCAAACGTTTCGACCTTTAATATAGTCTTCATCAGTGTATACAAATCTTAATCAAAAATGAATCTACGACATCCGCTTACATAGTCATCGAAAAAAATCACACGCGGTCACACATGATACGCCTTAGTCTGAGTGGTGGTCTCATGGAACGTGCCCAGAGACATCATTTTCGGAACAAGCATCTGTGAGTTCCAAAAACTTTATTTTAGACAATTGTAGTGTGAATGTATCATCTTAGAGCGCTTAGAGAACCGCTAGAGAGAATAGGTCTCTAAGCGCTCTAAGATGATACATTCACACTACAATTGTCTAAAATAAAGTTTTTGGAACTCACAGATGCTTGTTCCGAAAATGATGTCTCTGGGCACGTTCCATGAGACCACCACTCAGACTAAGGCGTATCATGTGTGACCGCGTGTGATTTTTTTCGATGACTATGTAAGCGGATGTCGTAGATTCATTTTTGATTAAGATTTGTATACACTGATGAAGACTATATTAAAGGTCGAAACGTTTGCTTTACTTGTATCGTTTTTGTTTTTGCGCTCTTAAGCTCGTTTTTCTCAGCTTGAATCGTTATTCATATGAGCCCTAATCTCTTATTTGTTTTCAATTTTTAAAATTTTTTCAGTTCAAGTATTTATGTATTTGAATAAAATACTTAAAATACTTGAACTTTGGTTTAAGCATTTCTATATTTAATTTAACTGCATATATATTTAACTTAATACATAAATACCTGAACTAAATGATCAAAAGATACTTTAATCCTTTTATTTCTCAGTGTAATAAAACTTGTTCTAAAAAAATTTCAACTTTTTTTTCTCAGTGTAATAAAACTTGTTTTTATTAGCTAACTTTTAATCTAGCTATTATTTTTAATTGCAAGCGTTTACCTCAATTTACGAAGTTATATTGCGAAGATGCCCTCTCTCGATCTCAAGAGAAACGATCTTAGCCACGTAATACCACGCATTCCACATTATTAATGAATTTACCGTAACGTGGAACTATCCGCACATTCCTGAGGAAGCTCGTGGGCAACGTAAATACTTCACGCGGACAAATGTCTAGCTGCATTTTTCACATCGTTCATACCATCGCCACCAGATAGACCACGTACTCTCCTACATCTTTAAAGAGGAAACAACCCACTAGACCTGCGGGCGGTATAGTGCTTTCCAAAGCGCTTCGCGCGCGCGCGAGAGTCCCCAGGTGATCCTCCTGGATGGTCTTTTTTTTCTCTGGGTGTGCAAGCTGGCGAGTTCTAGTCCTAAAGCTGTGAGCACCGAGCCTCCTCCGCTTCTCACGTATATAGCTCGATATAATGTCGTTTGAATCCGTTGATGGGCCGCGTTGGCACATACCTTGGCCACGTTCGCGAAAGTCTGTCCGCAGCAGAGATCCGCAGGATGGAGTCCCCTTAGATTGGCCGCTTTCCCTGAATATCGAGAAACTATCTCCTCCTTCACCCCTTCTTCTCACCCCGTCCTCTCGCTTCGTCTTTTCGCGCGTCTCCGTCTCTTTAAACTATCTTCTCCTGCAAAGCCGCAAACCTGTCCCTGAAGAGATATTGTGTGACGTGGTCTTCGAGACGTGATCGTGCCAACCGTCTCGCCAGTACTGCAATTAACCACTTGAGAGTTACAGCATTTGAACGAAATTCATGCACGAAATGTACGAAGAAATATGTTAACAAATCTTAATATGCCTCTCAAATGTTTACTTTTGCGTTGTTTAAATATCACGATTGTAACTACACTGAGAGAAATCGTTTGGTAGTATAGTGATCAAATGAATTTTATAGTTACTGGTACCAAAAACTTTGTTACATTTAACAACTTTTTGTAATTTGTTGTATGAAAATGATTATTTGGTTAAGACTACAAATTGTTTGATCAAAACAGCTATATATTTAGTAATTATCACTATAAAATTCATTTGATCACTAATCAACCAAACTTTGGTTGACTTTACGAAACATTTCTCTCAGTGTAACAGAAAATCATACTTTTTCTTATTATTTATTTATGTCGTATATTATTACATTTTATTACATTTAGACTGGGTTATGCATTCCTACGAATTTTAGTGAATACGATTACATTTTCCTGAGATGTGTTTTTCTTTTTTTTAAAGAATGTCACTTATGTAGGATAATATAAATTTTTAGATTTGTCTCACATATCGACGATAACATATAAGGCATTCCTATTTTATCACGAGAGGAAAGAGACTGTTATAAAGGAGAAACGCTTGGAATTGGTGAACCGGTTTATCTGCCGGAAATAACACGTTAGAAAAACTGGTCGACTTAAAGTCAACTAATTGGAAGCTCGCGATTCTGCTGCCTCAATTCCGCGAGCAGCCGAGCGAACGAAAATAAATGCGGAGGGTAAATAGGGCAAAAGTAACAGAAAGATATTGAACTGGCCAGGGCTACTCCACTTGGTGGGGTCGCGAAGCCCACGGAAATGAAAGAAGGGCGACGACAACAAGTTATTTCGTATCATATTCACCCTGTCAAATAGTCCAGAAGAGTTCGCTTTACGTCGATATATCTCGTGGTATCGAAAGGACAGAGACGCAAACGAAACGATCTGTTATTTTACAGCTTCACTAGTACAGTTAAATTTTTAATAGGCACTGAAAAAAAAGTTTGGTAATAGCTATCAAGCGTTGAACGAAATAATTCCAATTAAATATTTGGTTAGTTAATCAAAAATAATTTTCTAAAATATTTTGTAACTATTACTAAATTTGATAATACTTGCTAAGTATTCAGAAAAGTAAAATAATTTTTTATTATATTAACTAAATATTAACCAAACTCTTTTCAGTGTGCATGACGGAAGGTATTCTTCTAATTAATGTGCAATGAGTTTGGTACTAGCTACCAAATGGTCCAAATGCCAATTAAATATTTAATTAATATAACTAAAAATAATTTTTCTTTTCTGAATATTTAGCAGGTATTATCAAATTTAGTAATATTTACAAAATATTTAGAAAAATATAGAATTATTTTTGGTTGTATTAACCAAATATTTAATTAGCATTATTTCACCCATTTAGTAATTTTTTTTATTACTAAACTTTTTTTTTAGTGTACAACATTATATTCTTTCTCATCTCGCGTCTAGTGCAACGAACGAAGATGTTGCTTTGTCTCGAAATTCTATGGAGATATTAAATTCTTTCTAATTTTTCTGTCCCGTGTAGATGCAAAATAAAAGGAGTAACTGAATAGAAAGTTCTCTTTATTAAAATTGATTATTCTTTCGCAGTGTCTCAGAAAAATTGAGAAATATGAAGTTGAAGCAGACCATCGTGAAAACTGTACTTTTCTTATTTTTGCAAGTCTCATTGAATGCATCGTATATTAGTTTATTTTCTAAAATGCACGTACGAAAATATTTGACGTGTTTTCCATCGTTCCCGGAGTAGTGTGACGGAGGTACGGAGGGTTTTTCGATACTCGACGTCATTCCTTCCGGCACCGATACTGTTTCGTATTTCTCGCTTGAGAAATTCGTTGATTTCAATGCGCACCGGTATGAATACACGCGGATTCGCGTTTCATAACGTTAAGGAAAAATCGGTCAAGCAAAAACGCCGATATCTTCGCCGGCACCGGCGAAGTCTCTCTTCGCTTACTTCAGCTGCGCGAAAAGGCATCTTCGTCCGAGCGTCTGTTACGAACACGATTCAAGTCAAGTTACGCCGTTAAGCGCGGTAATCCGTGTAACGCGACCCCGGAACGGTACAATATTGTGTAAAGGGACATTAGGCACGCGTACTTTGACGGAAGGACGGCGCCAGGCACGAGGAGCGTTGACAAAGTTCAAATAGACATCCGTATTAGCAACGCTACTATGTCACGTGCGCTCAACGTCATTACTCCGCATGCAAAATGTATAACGGTGTACGCAGCTATACGAGATGCCGCGGCGAAATAATGCTAATTTATTCGGTGTGCATATTAGAAGTGGCGGGGGGAGAGGGTGAAAAGGGGGAGAGAGGGTCACGCGTAATAAGATACGTCTTATCTTCCTCAAGGATGCGAAACTAGACAACTCGGTGCACACTGTTGCTGTCACATAACACTATACGTATCACTATCGTAGGACGCTCTATTTCAGACTATTACTTATTGCGATGCCATTTTATTCAGTGTGCACTTTAAAATGTATAAATATAAATATATATTAGCATACTGAGAAAAAAGTTAACTTGATTAAATTTTTTCAGTTCAAGTATTTTTGTATTTGACTTAAATATATAAATACTTGGACTGAAGAAGAATTTAATCAAGTTGAATTTAATTAAGTGCAATAAAACTGCACAGAAAGCCAAATTCGTGGTTATAAATTTGTCAAGGAAAATACAGATATAGATAGACACACACACACACGCACACGTAAAAGTTTCAAAGATATTAAATCTGCAAAGACACATATGTGTAAAAATTTAATAAATGACATGAAAATTGCATAAAGTAGACATATATTTATACATTTCATAAATATTAAACGCACACAGATTTCATAAAATCTCGTAACTATGTGAAATATGTTAAATAGAAGATGCGAAGAATGTCAGGTTCGCATATTTAGGCTGCAATTGAGAACGCAAAAATATGTAGCAAATATATAATTATGATGATAAATAAAATTCGCAACGTAAACGAAATTATCAGTTTGATCCATTAAATTTATTTTTGCTCTTGGAAAAAGAGCGACTATTGCGAGTGACTACATATGCAAGATAATCTATTCTTTTTAGCTACATTGCGTTCTATTTTACATGTTTGACACACGCGAATGTTATGCGAAATATAATTTTAATATTCGTAAAATCTATATTATCTGTTATTTAGACATAAATTTGTGCTTTTACATATTCGAATATAAATTTCACATTAATAAAATATCTTTTGTATTCTGATTATGACACAGATCGCGATAAAAAATGATTTAAATATTTTATTTTGGCCCATTCGCAAGATTTTTATTGTTAGCAATATTTAAAACAATACAGTTTTACAGAGCAAAACTTCGGTTATGATGTGTTGTGTGTTTAGTCAAAATCACGCGGAAATCGAGCACATTTTCTCCATGTACTTACTCGCGATGTTTGATTTTCTATTTTTTATTCGTGCCACGGGACAGACAGAATATAACGTGTAAAAGATGCAAGTTTTTTTTAATTTATCGATCGATCAGCGCTATGCGCGAAATGCAGCTTTTACAGAGCAAAGTTGCGAACGAAAACACAGAGCTCGTTATGATGGCTCAAATATCGCGATTCGCAATGTTTTGCGATGTTTCGCAAACGAAGAAGCAAATCGAAGATTTTTACAGACTGACGAATAATCAATCTTAGGCCAGTAGTATTCACAGTCATAAATAATTTTCAATTTTTGATTGGAAGCGTAATTAATTACAGATTTAGTCATTTATTTATTCATTCATTCATTTCTTTCAAAGATTGAAAATTATTTACGACTGTATGATTATCGGCCTTAAAATAACGAAACTAGGCTTGCACTCGTGAAATGATCGACAATGTTTAAAAATAAATGATTGAACTGTTATTTTTAATATTACGTTGACGATAGTTGAAGACGGTTCAGAGAAACTCCTAATTTTTATTTTCATTAATTTAAATTAATCTCGATTTAACTTATTCCTTATCTCTTTTTAGTTAAGAATCAGGAAAAAAGATAGAAAGTTAGACCCAGATTAAAATTAATCTGTGTTGGTGGAAGTGGACGTAAATTTTTGCTCGACACGAAAACTTCGGTTACTTGTCCACGCGATTGCCCCTTACACTTCCACGAGTTCCAGATGTACCTCTCGAATTCGCGTTCAAGCGACGAAAGGCGAGGAAGGGTAAAACCGAGAAACGGCGGAGAAACCGACGTCGGAAACGGATTGAAACTCCCGTGAATGATTTAGCAGCGGTCGAGGGTTTTCGCCACCGTATCCTCGCGTCTTTGCGTCTTTAACCGCCCATCGTAATTTATAATAGCGTCGGGGGGACTTACGTAAGAGCGAGAATGGACGCACGATGACATTATTACGAACGGCAGTGTTATTTTGACGCACGTACACCCACAGCCTTCGCTATCCGAAAATATACGCACGTGCGTCGTAATCGACGTCGTTGCAGATCATGGACTTACGCAGGAAGATATAAATACTATCGTATCATAATCAATCGCGATTTTTCAATAGAACTTGTGATAAACTAAATAAATGAAGTATTCTATATAAGATATTAATTTAATGCATTTCTACACTGAGAGAAAAAATTGTAGTGGTGGCAACTATAAGGGGACAACCATACAAATTTTGTTAATATAATTATAATATATAGTTAAATGAACTATATTGTAGTTATTGCAACTAGTTAATGGTTAAGAGAACCAATAAAAAATAGTTGTAATATACTATATAATATAGTAATAAAAATTATTTTTTATTGGTTTTCTTAACCATAAACTTAGTTGTAATAACTATAATATAGTTCACTTAACTATATATTATAATTATATTAACAAAATTTGTATGGTTGTCTCCTTATAGTTGCCATCACTACAATTTTTTCTCTCAGTGTAAGATATATGTATACGTAGTTATTCATTTCGCTTTGATCGAGCGATTGTATTTTCAATTCGTCGCGCATAAATTCGGAGTGAAAAGATCACGGTCATAACGCGTACAACACACGTATTTATGTACACAGAACTTGAGAAGCGCGTCATTACACGTAAGCGTTACGGGGGGATAAAATGATGTGGACGCAGGAGGTGGTAAAGCGAAGAGAATCATGGGAAGAATCCGAGAAGAGAAGAAATCGCGGGGCGGGGGGGTGCGGTACACCGAGAGACGATTACGAGAGGAGAAGGATCGAAGAGACGAAGGTAATACAAGGATAAAAAAGTGGAGGAGGAGATGGAAAGGAGGAAGAAAAGAACGAAGGCTCTTTAACCGGAGCGCACCGAACGACAGGTGAGTCCCTCGGTGGTGGTAGGTAGGTAGGAGAGCTACATAGTTTCCCGAGAGGGAGCACAGAATGAAGGGGCAAGATAGAAAGCAAAGAGAGACAGAATGAGAAAATGAATGGTGGAAAGAGCGAGAGAGGCTCGCGGTGGTAACAGTGACGCGGTTAGGTTGGGCGGCGAGGACCCACGAAGATACACGAGCACTGCGCTCGGCTGACGGAAGCGTGAGGAGGGGATAGGAGCGGCATCTGTGGGAGGAGGGACAAACACGCCGGCGCCTCAGTCATCAGTCTCGCGGTGTCTGTCGAGGTGTGTGTTTGCGACGCGTTCTCTCCGCTCGGAACCAAAGCGGTCTCTGTCTCTCACGGCTCGGCCGTTCGCCGTTGAGTGACGCTCCTGCGGAGAGAGAGGGAGAGAAAAATATCGCGCGATCGCGTTATATGCCTTTTTTCGCGTAGCCCGCTGCCGCTTCCGTCGTTTCCAGCGAAACGAGCAGCAAGGCTAGCCAACCGCGGTTCTAGCAGCGGAAGTCGACCGACCGATCGGCCGTATATATACTCGCATCTCTCTCTCTCTTTGTCGCGAACGCGCGCGCGCGCGCGTGCGTTTCGTACGTTCGACGGAGAGCGACGACATCGGGCTGATCGGGCTGTTCTACGAGACGCGGCGACTGTACCAGCTGTGGTGACGCGCTACACGCTCTCGGGGGGAGGGAAGGCGAGTGTATTATACCGTGTTCTGTGTTCTCTCGTTTGTAATCCTCTGTTCTGTGCATTTCGGATCGCAAGCCGCGAGGTTAAGTCGCGTCGGGTTTTCCTTTCCACCGCGATTCTCGCGTCTGCTGTGTGCACCGAGTGTTTTCTCCGCCGAGGCCCCGTTAGCGCCGAGGGAACAAAGGGAGAGACAGCGAGGGAGGCCAACAGCGGACAAGAGAGAGAAAGAGAGAGAGAGAGAGGAGCACACACACACACAGTCGTCGTATCGATCGAGAGCTGGTCCCACTTGACGTGAGTCGATGAGTTTTGTACCATTGCGTCTATCTGATCCTCGTCCGGTGTCTTCTCCAGTGAGAACACAAGGACGGAGAATGGGACGCTCCGTTCTCCCTCCTCGTTTGGCGTTGCCCTTCGTCCCGCTTTAATGGAGAAACCATTAGAACGGAGGGGGCCCACGTGTGATACGATAACACGCACGCTTCGAATAGTGTGTCTCGGAATAATTTTCTCGGGAACGTTAGTCGCGCGTGAGTCGCGCGTACCCGACTGACCTTCGTCGGTAACTGTTGTTTTCCTACGTATGAAACCAAGTTCACGATCAACACAACAAGGGGGTCTCACTCAGTCTCCTTGTTGTTGTTTCGCCTGTCTCCAGATAGGATATCAAACGCCGAGCATTCGAAGTTACGAGATACATTTAGATCCATTTGGCGCGGCGTCCTATCGGGACCGTCCCCTCGCAAGGCACCTGTCACTTTCCGACGATCGTATTTCCCTGCGATACGTTTACATTATAACACTTGCTTCAAGTGTTTAACGGCAATATCGGTGAAAGTGCGTTTGCCTCACGCGGGTCATAAAATTCCCCGTTCCGCGCGTTTATATTTTATATAAATTTGACTGTTGTATTATATTTATTAAGAAAAATTTGGGTTTTTCATTATCTTTGTTATCTAAATTCGCGAAAAAAAAATTGATATCGGCAATGATATTGTTATTTAAAGAGTTTTGGTTCACGAGCATCGTTTCGGCGTTAAAACGAATGTTATTTACGATATTATTTACGGCGCTATTATCGTATCGTATCGTGTTGTTTACGGTATTTTATGTTATAATGCATATATATTAATATCTATTATAACATGCAATCGCTATTAACGGAAAGTATCATAAAAAACGCCAATTTCACAAATTAATTGCAATGTAATGACGTTGCGAATGTTATAAATGCTTCGGTTTTTTGGCATGACAAAATTTTCAAGCATTGTTTTGGTGTTGAACGAATGTGAATGAGATTATTTATGGCCCTATTATTAGTATTATTGTATCATGTACCGTTTACGATATTTTATACACTGAGAGAAAAAAATTTTAATGAAAAATAAATAATTAAATTTATTAAACAAATTTAATAAACTTTATTTAAATAAATACATATGTTATTAGTACTATTCAAATAACTTATTTATTTCAAACAAGTGAAAATTGTTTGTAGTAAATATTACTGATTTGATATAAAATAGTTATTTGAATAGTACTAATAACATTAAATTTAAATTTAATAATTTTTTCTCTCAGTGTATAAAATATCCTAAACGATACAATATCATACGATAATAAGGATACGATCATAAATAATATGGTCCATATTCGTTTAACGCCGAAACAATGTTTGAGAATGAAAACTGTTTCGTGTCAAAAAACCGGAGCGTTTATAAGAAACGTCAAGAGACTTGCAATTACTTTATGAAATTAGAGTTTTTTAATACTTTTCGTTATAGTAGCAAAATTGTATATAATAAAATAACAGATAAAATATATTATATAGTACACTGAGAGAAAAATCGTAAAATTTTAATAAATATGTTATTAATACTATTCAAATAATTGTTTTATATTAAACTGGTAATATTTATTACAAACAAATAATTTTCACTTGTTCAAGTAAATAATTTCATTTGAATAGTACTAATTACATATTTAAATTTAATAATGTTTTCTTTCAGTGTATAAAATATCGTAAATAATATAATATGATACGATAATAGAATCATAAATAATATCGTCCACATTCGTTTAACATCAAAACAATGCTCGAAAACGAAAATTGCCACGAGAAGCATTGGCATGAAGAAATTTTCGTTTTCGAGCATTGTTTTGATGTTAAACGAATATTATCACATTGTTTGATATTTTTTACTATATAATATATATTTTATCTTATATATATCGCTATTATAACGGAAAGTGTCACAAAAAACGCCACTTTCACAAATTAATCGCAATGCAATAACGTTGCGGTTTTACAATTAAACGCTCCAATTTTTTTGGGGAAAAATGAAATATATACATACATACTGATATTGATTTAATAATTTAGAAACTGGTGTCGACACATTCAACACTAAAATTTCGCAGTGACTATTAATAGACACCGTTGCAACGATAAGGACGTTTAAAACTGTCCATAAAATTACACAGCTCGTTAAAAGATATCTCAACCACATCTAATTCCACGTCGAGTAATTTTTTTTGCATTTAAAGAACAGTGTTCTGCGGTCACGATAAATTTACGGTATAATGAATAACAAGTAGGAAGCGAAACGCGTTCGCGATGGACGGTCTTTATCTTTTGACGGCAGCTCCTCCTCGATCAAAGGAGAGTTTGAAAGAGGCGAGTCTTCTTCCTTAGACCACGTTTGTTTTTCGCACGCAGACGCGACGGAAAAACTTTCGTGCGTGTACGAAGCTTCCTCGGAAAGATTTAGAGATAAAGGATTAAGATACGTCGCCGAGGCGGCCAGTAATCCCGATTACACGCCGAGGCTTTCAGTCGAGAAACGACGAACGCGACGGAGCGTTTCGTTCGGGCGCTCGATCCCCGCGAAAGCGCGCGCACATGTGTTTTCTTTCCCGTATTACCGCGCTCTAACGGCCGTGACAGCCGTATGCCTTGGTCGTGCTTGCTCGTGCACGTGCACCTCGTTCGCGAAAGCCGCCGCCGCTGCGCCGCGCCGGTGATAATACGTCTTCCAGGACGGCGGAGATTATGCCGCTCGACGGGGCGTACCGTCGCTAATTAGACGTGCATGCGCCCCCTCGAGTCCTCGTCTCCTACGCGCGAGTCGTACTTTCGTTGCACGCGAGGCCTAATTAAAAGGCAGCGAGACAAAAGTCGCGGTGGTAACCCGTCGACGGTAACGACGAGCGCACTCGGAGATGCCTCAATCCAACTCCACGGCTCTTTAACCGACCCGATTCGTATCGCGGGGATCGCGAGCCCGTCCGCCTGGCATTTCGCCGAGTTACCTCCGCGATTCTCGACACTTTCTGCAGTGCCCCTCCCGTTCATCGCGATATCGGCTCGTGCGACGAGTTAACGAACGGGGGAGCTGTCAACGCCCCCGTTCAGCTCGCGGGGACGACGGAGGAACGTATCGACGAGGAGGAGAAGTCGTCGTCCGGATTCGTTCGCTTTATTTTACCTTTACATTGCGATTATTGGGCTGCGAATGATGAAAATCGGATGAAACGATTTGACGACGGCGTCGCTCGTTTGACGCGTCGATCAATACTTGCGATCGGCTGCTTGGCGGCAAGTTGTCTGGATGCAACTTTCTACGTTGCACAGAGTTCATCCCGGATCGATTAACGGAATCGACGTTCTCGACGTTGCAACACTGCAAGTCAGATTCAGACTTGGAGAGCACAGATATAAGTAAAAAGTATTTTTACACTAAAAAATTTTACGTTTAGGTAAATATATTTTTATATTTTTTTTTATTCAAAAAATATCTCCCGCCTCCTCCCTCTTCTTAATCATAATCACTGAAAGTGAATAATCACTGGTATAAGTACAGCATTGCAAATTATTCAGATTCAGATTTAGAGAGTACAGATATAAGTAAAAAGTATTTTTACATTAAAACATTTTACGTTTAGGTAAATATATTTTTATATTTTTTTTATTTAAAAAATATCTCCCGCCCCCTCCCTCTTCTTAATCATAATCACTGAAAGTGAATAATCACTAGTATAAGTACAGCATTGCAAATTATTCAGATTCAGATTTAGAGAGTACAGATATAAGTAAAAAGTATTTTTACATTAAAACATTTTACGTTTAGGTAAATATATTTTTATATTTTTTTTTAATTTAAAAAATATCTCCCGCCCCTCCTCTCTTCTTAATCATAATCACTGAAAATGAATAATCACTGGTATAAGTACAGCATTGCAAATTATTCAGATTCAGATTTAGAAAGTACAGATATAAGTAAAAAGTATTTTTACACTAAAAAAATTTTACGTTTATTATAGGTAAATATATTTTTATATATTTTTTATTTAAAAAATATCTCCCTCCCCTTTCTTAATCATAATCACTGAAAGTGAATAATCACTAGTATAAGTACAGCATTGCAAATTATTCAGATTCAGATTTAGAGAGTACAGATATAAGTAAAAAGTATTTTTACATTAAAACATTTTACGTTTAGGTAAATATATTTTTATATTTTTTTTTAATTTAAAAAATATCTCCCGCCCCCTCTCTCTTCTTAATCATAATCACTGAAAATGAATAATCACTGGTATAAGTACAGCATTGCAAATTATTCAGATTTAGAGAGTACAGATATAAGTAAAAAGTATTTTTACATTAAAAAATTTTACGTTTATTATAGGTAAATATATTTTTATATTTTTTTTATTTAAAAAATATCTCCCCCCTTTTCTTAATCATAATCACTGAAAGTGAATAATCACTGGTAACAATAATTATAAGTATAGCATTGCTAATCAGTCAGATTCAAATTTAGAGAGCAGATAGATATAAGTAAAATGTATTTTTATTGTGAAAACAATTTTTTATGCTCAAGAAAATATATTTGTTTTAACATCATTTTCTTTATTAAAAAAAACTATTTCTCAAGTTTAAAAATAAATTATTTTATACTAGCTAATATTTATTGTTTAAATCAAGGAAATGACATTAAAATAACTATATTTATTACTTGAAGATAAACTTTTTTTAAATGTAGAAATCTCGTGAATCAATCACTTCGAAAATCGGCATTTTGACATTTTGGAATTTGATATCTTAATTGCTCTTTGAATGTACGTTTGCGACGTATTTAGCGAAACATTGACGGATTTCCGTTTGGGTAAAATTCCGCGGACACGCGACGCCGCGAGATAAAATCGTGGAGACGGCTATTAATAGTCTCAGCATTTAATATTAATTTTTGTAGGCCCGCTTCCGCTTTTTTGCACAGACGCTAGGATAATTTCGTGCTTTCAGCTTTACGTTCTCGGAAAGATTTAGAAACAAAGGATTAAAACATACAGTTCGAGTTAATATTTAATCGCAGCTTACGTCGGGGAAAGTTCCTCGTTGAAAAGAGACTTTGTTACGGTCCTCCGCGATTTTTTTGCGCTTCATATCTGCCGCAGGCAGCATGAAATTGAAACAAAAGTCTGGGAACTAAAAGTCGAAACTAAAAGGTGAAGCGACGCCGGAGAGATAAGTGTCAAAAACGATGCCGTAAAAATGGGACGTGTCCCCGTCAACCTGCGAATAAAATACAATTTTTAAATGTCTATTTGTCAAAAGTTGTTTTAAATTCCAAACCGTCAGCTGTCGCATTTCGCTATTTCGTCGTTTGAAATTGAATCGACAAGTGAAAGGAAACGAATTGATAACTTAATGTTTAATTTTTTTTTCATTTTTCAAGATTTCGACGAATGACTTATGGCATTTTTTTTTTGACGGTTGTAAGGAATAATTACGACAGGAATAATCAAAATCCAAAACGTCAAAATGCCAATTTCCTAATTGACTCATGAAAGATCTCTACACTGGAAAAAAGTTTTTTTATATTCAAGTAAATATATTTATTTGAATGTCATTTCCTTTAAGTAATAAATATTAGCTAATATAAAATAATTTATTTTTAAACTTGGGAAATATTTTTTTATATCTATCTACTTTCTAAATCTGAATCTGACTTGCAGTCTTGCTTATAATTAAGATCATTATATAATGTACTCATAATTATGATCATCAGTGATTATTCACTTTCAGTAATTCTGACTAAGAGGGAGGGGAAGGGAAATATTTTTTAAATAAAAAAAATGATGTTAAATATATTTGCTTGAGTAAATATAAAAAAATTTTTTTCAATGCAAAAATACTTGTTTACTTATATATCTATCTACTTTCTGAATTTAAATCTAATTGACTTACAGTCCTGTACTTATAATTATGATTATTAGTGATTATTTACTGTTTTTCAATGATTCTGATTAAAAGGGGAAAGAGAATTCTTACTGATCGGAATCAGTGTATTATGTTACTGAAAGGCAGTGCACATATCACTGATTGATATAATTATATATAGCGTTGAAAGACTTCATTATCTTTCAGTGAATAATACACTGATTCCGATTTAAGTATATGTATACTTTTATCAAGTTTCGTTGTTTTAAGTAAAATAAAATAATGTTTTACGATTACTTGAGACGAGACGGAACGATTCGAACAACATCGTTAACAGCTACAGTTCCATAATAGTGTTTGAATTTCCGGGAAAGTAGGGCATTATTCTCGCTTTACAAAAAGGAGAAAGCCATATGAAAAGTGCAAAGTGCGGCGCATTACTCTTTGCGCAGATGGTACATTCGCACAATATTTCATCTGAGAACGTAACAGACGCACTCAACATTAATTCTCTCGGCATTCTCTATTAAACTCGCGAATGGTCCAAGCAAGTTTGTTCCCTTAATAGAACTTTTAATGAAATTTTCTAACGCGAAACGCGCTTATAATGTTTACGCGAAATTGCGTCGGGCGTGGAGTAAAAATCCGGCGTGTTAAATCTCGCGTCGGTTAAATTGTTGTTAAATCGGCGGGCGCAACGTGTGGCGATGCAAATACGCCGCCCGAGTTCGTTCCCCCCGAGTTTGTTCGGCAAAGTTGAAAAATTGGATTCGGCTCGAGATACGGCGGATCGAGATGTCTTTATCGCCGCCGCCCGGCTGGCTGTGTGAATTAATCCCGGCACTTCAAAAAGTTGAATAGCAAGTTCCGAATATAAATCTCGCGCTTGGCGCGGCTCGCGTCGCGTCCCACCGAATGCGGACATAACTTACGGACATTAGTCATTGATATAATCGATCTCGGTGGTGCGGTAACTAATCTCGCGTGACGTACCGTCGACCGTAACGTAAATTTATTGTCAGCTAATTAGCCATTCCGGCGTTTATTCTCTCTCTCTCTCTCTCTCTCCCTCCTCCCCTCTCTTTCCCTCTCTGCATTTGGATAGGATTTCTGTATTCAGTTCGATGTATCAGCTTTCTTAGGTTCGAATTTCCGGCCAAGTCGCTCGTCGCGGTCCCCTGTGACAAAATAATTCCGAAAATGGAATGGTCTCACTCGAAAAGGACGACACGATTCTTCTTTAGAAAATCAATATATATTATTTAATTTAATATCATTTATAAATAAAACAATATTAAATTAATTTATTATTTTAATTAGAATTTACGCGCGACGTCGTGTTGGTGATTTTCGCGGTTGACGGGGAAATTAATGTAAATCGAGTTTACGAGTTTCTACGTCTGCGCGAATTAGGACTTGGCTTCTGTTATGAGAAAGCCCTTTACACAGATAGTGTTTCACAAATTCATATAGTGGCCTGAGAATGCAGAGCTCCTCTTTCTCTCTCTCTCTCTTTCCCTCGTGTGTACATGCCGCTGACCCATACCCTAAGGTGCTACCAGAGTTGTAAGACAGGTAGTGACGTCATCGATCCAGCTGCTTCTCTCTTTTGTGCTCGTCTTTCCTCTCTCGAAGACGTTCGCCGTGTAATAGCTCCGGGGCTTTCGTTAAACGTAATACGCGAACGTGTACGTACTGGAATATTATTTCAAGAAGGAATCGAGAAGATCTCCTTTCCGGCTGGAGGAGAGCTCGTTCGAGAGTTCTAGAATTTATTAAAAAAGATGTCACGTAAAGACATATAGCCCTTCTTACATCGTACCGCGGCTTCTACTTTGTATCGTATTGTACTGGACTAACTAGTCGAGTAAGACGATTACATCCGGACGTGCACTGAAGAAATGAGATATTAAGGAAAACGACATAGACGAAATAAATATAAATTAAGGATTTCTATTTATACGTTGAGATCGGTTCTTTGTACGAGTACACTGAGAAAAAAAAATTGTTAACTTGACTAAATTTTTCAACTCGATTAAATTTTTTCAGTTCAAATATTTGTGTATTTTATGCCTATTTCTACCAACGCAGATTAACTTGAATCTCAGTTCAACTTACTCTTTATCCTTTTCCAATTTTTAGAACTAAAGAAAGATAAAGAGTAAGTTAAACTGAGATTAAAGTTAATCTGCGTTGGTAGAAATAGGCATAAGTCAAATACATAAAATACTTGAACTTCAGCTTCAGCATTTATACACTGTTAAATTCGAAGTGTCGAATTTTACTTAATTTGAGTTATTTTTAATTATTCTTATAGGTCGCCATTACTCCTACATAATATGTCGTCAATTTAAACTAAAATAATGAAGTTAAACAAGTTAATTATAAAAATGTTAAAAATTTGACTCAAAATTTACTAAATGCATACGTATGTATATCTAACTAACAATAATCAATAACCGCAGTAACCACAGGAACGGATTGATTAAATAAAGTTGTTCTTTTAACTAAATGTGTTAAAATAACAAATTTCGACACACAGATAGAAGTTAAAACTAACAAAATGTTATTTAGCTCAAGGAATTTGTTTAAATTTGTTTAAATTAACAGTGTAATTGTACATCTAACTTAACTACATATATATTTAACTTAAATACGTAAATACTCGAACTGAAGAAGTTCAATCAAGTTGAAAAGTTTAGTCGAGTTAACAATTTTTTTTCTCAGTGTAGAAACTGCATTAGTTCGGTCTGTTTTGCGTGACTGTTTGAAATTATTTGAAATGTATCATTTCAAATCTATACTTACGGGGAGGCATCTCGTTTCATATGAGATGAGATGTCTTCGTAAGCATAGAGTACAAGTAGCCTATGTCGGATATTGACTGGGCCTTTCGGGAAACGCGAACCATCGATACCAGCAGCGGCGCAAGTCGACAATTCTCGACGCTGAATTTTGCCGGTGGTCAAGTCTTGTGCACGCGAGAGTGTGCTTGATGTGACAGAGGATGTGTGGGATGGGACGGTCACCGAAACTCGTCGGGCAACCACCTATTTGCGGTGAGTTGCCCGTAACTTTCGTATGCTATTAGCAAAGAACTATACATAAATTATTATCGCTGTCACTGAAATTCAAACATCGTCGAAACTTCGTGATTTGCAAACAGGTTCTGAGTACACCCTCTTGAAAATTTATGATTTGTACATTAAGAGCACGAAACTTCGAAAGTACTTCAAAAGGCCGAGTCGAAACATTTCGGCAAAAAAAAAAGGACATCCGATTGCTTTTAAAAACCGTGAACGTAGTCTTGGCGATGTATGATAGCGCGGAAAATTTATTCCGAAATCACAGAAGCAGAGTTGGTAAACTCTGAATTTAAAATCATGTTTTTTTTTTAAATATTGGTTTTTTAAATACATGTTTTCAATGTTTTAAACATATTATGTGATTAAAATATGTTTAAAACATAGTTTTTGTCAACCCTGCACAGAAGTGACTTTTTTCGAGAATGTCGGAAAAGGTGAGATAACTGTGTTTCAATTACAGTATTAAAATAACAAATATAAGAGCATTATGTATTAAAAATGTTTTAATGTTAAACTATCATGTAAACATAAATGAATACGTGGCAATAAATAAGAAGGCAATATTAGATATGCGGTAGTAATTAAGAGAGAGAGAGAGAGAGAGGAGAGAGATCACCGACTGGTAGGACTAGTAGTAATAAGATTCATACCTTGTATTTTTATTTCTTTTAGTTTATTATATTTAAATAATCAATAATTAGTTTTCTCGAGCTTGTTGCTTTTATTTTATGTATATTAAAAATTTTACTTGTACAACGAAAAAGAATGTTAAAAATATATTATTATAAATTTAAAAAAACTACAAAATAATAGGTGTACGCATATCTTGTATTTTTATTTTTTTCATTATATTTAAGTACTCAATTCGTTTTTTCGAGCTTGTCATTTTTATTTTGTATTAAAAAATTGCTTTATAATATTAATTTATTTTATATTAAAATTTTTATTTCAATAATGAAAAAGAATGTTTAGTTTGCATTTAAAAAATCTACAAAAGAATATAGTTGCATACCTCATATTTTTATTTCTTTCGTTACATTTATAACAAATACTCGATTAGTTAATTTCTCGAGTTTGTTGCTTTTATTTTGTATATTAAAGTTTTTACTTATATAATGATGAAGAATGTTTATTATATTTAGAAAACTACAAAATAATATCAACTGCCACTACGTTCTTGAGTACGGCAGTAATTGGGACGATTATCCTACGACTCGACGATATGAAAAACAAGAGAAAATGAGATGATTTCCATTCGCGCGATTCGCAGAATTTAAGTGTAACAATTTAATAAACGTTGTCGCTTGACGACTCGAGGGGCTCGTAACACGCAGGTGAAGTATCTCGATCTACCGGTGCAGATATAACCCGTATCGCGGGGCACGATTACGCGGCCGCGCTGTACACGTCGCTCGCGCTTATCTCGGCGGTGCACTCGCGATCGCCGCGTTCCGTATTCATCATAGAGCACTCCGGTATATATGAGTACAAAGATAGTTGTCGCAGTTTCGCGCGCACACGCGCATGTGTATACAGGGTGTCTGACAATTAATGATAAAACTCGCATATAGGTAGAATGGACCAAACTGAGTTGAAAAGTCCTGTACCACTTTGCGATTTTCGAAAAATAAAAACAACTTATAAACAAACTTAAGAAAATAAAAACAACTTATAAACAAACTTAAAACAACTTATAACAACTTAAACAACATATCAACAACTCTCCGCGCGCTTGGACTGAGAGAAATGTTTTGTAAAATCAACCAAAGTTTGGTTGATTAGTGATCAAATGAATTTTATAGTGATAGTTACTAAATATATAGTTGTTTTGACCAAACAATTTGTAGATAAGTCTTAACCAAACAATTATTTTCATACAACAAATTACAAAAAGTTTTTGGTTTTTTTTTGTTAAATGTAACAAAGTTTTCGGTACCAGTAACTATAAAATTCATTTGATCACTATACTACCAAACGATTTCTCTCAGTGTGGATTTGGCGATGGACGGTGGGACTAATTCGGCTATCTTTATTAATTTATAACTCGTTAACTACTGCGAAAATTGCAAAGTGATACAGGACTTTTCGACTCACAAGGAAAGATCCCGAGGTGTCCCCCTCCGATCTTGACGAGCTTTTAATATGTTATTGTACAGATAAAAATAAGGGACACGTATTTTTTTATACGTTTTCACTTTTAGGGGGTGATACACCCTTCTGTTTTTTTCTTTCGAAGCATATATTGTCAAAACTATAAGAGATAGAGAAAAAT